>JAZHYW010025353.1:0-191834 GCA_037355805.1 Ixodes ricinus | reverse complement strand
GCGACCGATCGCCACACCCCCCCCCTCGCAAACGGTCCCTCCTCCCTCCTCCCTCCTCCTCCTCCTCCTCCTTCTCCCATTGTTTGAGATGGACCGTCTCGAATCTAGGCTCTTCTGTGTCATGCTGTCGCCGGCCGCGATGCTGACGGCGTCCCAGCAGTGGTGCTGATGTGGCAGGTGGCTCTTCTGCTGCCGGTCGCCCTCCAGCTTGACAGTCAGCGGAAGTTTCGGCAGCCAGGAGTTGGGACGCCCCGACGAAAGCGACACTCGCCTTGCTTGTTTCTGCCAGCACTTCTACGACCAACGACCAGGATCGCGACATCCGACAGCATCGCACTCGGGCTTCTGTGACGTCGTTTGTTGCCACTTTGTGACCACTTTGGTGTATGGGCGGGATAGGACTCCTAATGACCTTTTGCTGTTGACAAGCATGAACTGCCGCTTGCGTCCCAAGCGACTTCCCGGTCGCACCGGTGTTGCGAGCCTGTTGCAGGCTTCGTTTATGTCACCAGTAGCTAGGGAAAGCATAAATCCTACGCGGACAATAGAGTTGAGATTTAACGAGTGTGCCGTTCGGTTGTGCCGATATTATATGTTAGGAGGAGGCAAGTTGCTTTACAAGTTTACTAACGTTATTCACCTCGAGAAGCGAATTTCCATGTTCTCGAGGTGGCAGAGGTGTCGAACACATGCTTAGCGTTCGACTATCTGCTGGTGTTCACTCTGCAGAATTGGTGATTAAAACGTTTCGTCTACACTTCCGAGCGTAGGGTTGTTAAGCGTGGACTTCTGTTTAATCTTTTATAAACTGGAAGTTCTCTGGGGCGTCAAAGACTGCAGCACCACCTGGTGTGTGGCATTTGCCATAAATAGGGTTTACAGATACACCGGTTGGAGACGCGTTCCAGGCAACGTACCGTCATTACCAGCATCACCGCAACATTGTCGCCTACACCGCGTCATTATCATAACAACCACCATCATCATCATAATCATCACCACACCATCGTCATCATCATCTCACAATCGTTCGGAAGTATTTTTCCTGCGTTTCTACGCCATTCAAGACGAATAAAGGCTCCTGAACGGCCCATTCAACGACCGGCTCGAATCGGGCAAGACATCCCTGAGCTGGCAGTGCGAGGGAGGCTACGCGCTCGTTGGACCAATCGCACGTCTCTCTTTCGCCACCTGAGGGCCCTATGCCACACGGCGGGACGAAGCGGGACCAAAGGGCCGGGACAAAACGCCGTCGTCTGCGATTGGTCAGCGGCGCTGGCCTGTTGCAGCTGACGGCGTTGTCCCGGTCCCCTGGTTCCCCTCCCGCTCATCATCTTTCACAACGCTTAGAAGAAGAAGCTTGGCCTCGCCGTGTGGCGCGTTTCCGCCCATATACCCGCGCACAGTGAGCGGAGTCCGGTGATGAAATGGAGGTGGTTGATCGCTCCGGTGAGCGCGTGGCTCGCAATGCACCGTCGGCTCAGGGACAAACGGAGTATAGTGGTGTCCTACTTGTGGATAGAAGCAGATAAAGATCTATAAAGAAGGAGGCGATAAAACTGAGCGAAATCGGCGCCATGATCACCTGTTTCTTCCAGTTTCCTCTCTCTTTATATCTCTTCAGCTGCTTCTATCCACAAGCAGTCCTTCCCGTCCAGGGTGCAGCACCCTTGGAGGCGACCTTTGCGACCCTAAAGGACTGGAGCATGGAGGGAGGGATAAGGGCAGGCGGATTTGGCAGTGCATCGTCCTTCCACGCAAGAGGAGCGGCGTGTACGATCATACACAAAGGCGAAGGCCCGCCCATTGAGGCACAGGAAAAAGAGGCAGCGTAAGGCCACGGCACTCTGGGGAGTCGCAGGTGTTTGAAGACGAGAGCGCAAACAAATGGCCAATTCGTCTGGGCCTGCACCGCACCGGTGCAGTGCGGTTCGTGGTACACGGGAGGCTAGGAGGGGAGAGGGGAGCCTCTCTCTCCCCGCCAGTTTTTCGCGTACTAAAGCGGAAAGAGTTTACTGCACTGGACGGGTGCAGCTCTCCGCCCCAGACGACAGGGGCCAAAAAGCTGCCCGTGGCAGATGTCCGGTGCGAGTTTCGCCTCGGCCGAAGTGTGCAGACGAGCACTTCCCCCCGCTCCGTGCTTCGATCGTTTTCCATATTTTTAGTTGTACGGGTTTCTTTGTTTGTCTTGAATGGCGTCTTTTACGCGCCCCGCGTCCTCTCGATCCTTACAGTTTTAGTCACAGCTGCTGAAACGCCGTGCGCGGCGAGTCCTAGCGATATAATTTGACTACCTAGTTAATTAGACTCTCTAAAATAAAATGTTAGCGCGAAAGACAAGGATTAGTAGAATACTGGAAGTACAAGCACAAGTATAGAAGAAGCCTGTCCTGTCCGGTTTTCTACTTGTCCTTGTCTTTCGCGCTAACTGTTTTTGAGAGTCCTGAGCATGTCAATAGCGAGATTTAGCAGACCGTGTTTGCCCCTCCGCTAAGCTCCCTCCACTACCCGGAACTGTACAACCAAGCGCCATCGGCACGCAGGCGCAGTGGCGGTTTCTTCGTAGCGGAGGGGGAAACACGGTCTGCTAAAACTCCCTATCATCGCCCCTCAGCCAATTAGATTGCTGTCTTTGCTGATGAGAATGGCCTAAGAGCGAACCCCGAGCAAGGATCGTATGAACATTGGTAAGCCACGCCCTTCGTTTCCTATTAAGCCGTCTGTGACCAAACACCCCAACAAACATCGCTGAAATAGTAATCCAAATATTGGGCCGCCATAATAAACGTTTTTTTTTTTTCGCGAAGTTACTGAATTTACAATTTTAATCCTGACCGTGTTTTTTTTCCTCCTTTTTTTAAAATTCAGAAAGTTTTTTGTTGGACAACGATAGAAGGAGGCAAGTGACGCTCTCCGAGAAGGCAGAGGTTCACTCTGGACTGTAGACTTTTTTCCCCAGTAGATTACAAGCAGTTTCGTGGTATCAAATGAATGCTTGGAAGCTCGCTCCGGCACCGGCCGCGCACCAGCCACGAAACAAATGCTCGGCATAGTCCATGTTTAAACCACTGGCCGCTCAACCTGCAACCCTGCTTTCCACTGATGTCAGAGCACTGAAAAGCGCGGGTATATTTTGAAGTTTGGCTTTTCCATCATTTTAATAAATGGCATCATTTCAAATTTAAACATGATATTTAATTTTGAATGTTGGTTTTGGCATCATTTCAATTAAATGGCATCATTTCAAATTTAAACATAATATTTAATTTTGAATGTTGGTTTTGCCATCCTTTCCACTTGCCCCTTTCGGAGTAAACCTTTAAGGGTGTAAATCAGCTTGTCCCAGGATTAACACCCTAAAGGTGCTATACCAATACCCTCAGGATCCTGATGAATGCCCGACAAATAGTATGTTTGCCATCTTAGCAGCATCCTCTAGATATCTTCTTTTTTACGAGCACCAGGTTTACAATCAACAAGCACCATATGGAGTTTTCACAGACACAAAAACGGCAAACACGGACGTTATGGATCGCGCACGAGAGAAGAATCCTGAGTACATAAATTGGTGGAGCAGTCATTACATTGACTGCTCCACCGATTTATGGACTCAACAATTCAAAAACAAACATTCGCAGGTTCGCCACTTCCGCCATTACGAAGATTACTCGTATGTTGCTTCGTTCTCGTCAATATTTCGCGTAATGCAGGATAGATCTACGTTCATATGAAGGGTTGTATCTCCAGTAAAACGAATCATTATAGAGGCAAGAATGTTTCGAGATTGTCGCCTAAAATAACCACGCTAGAGTGTGTGCAGTTTGGCGAACACCCTTCAAAAAAGGGTGTTCGACTCAAGCTTTTTCACCCCGCACCCCCGTTTACACCCTGCAAACAATTGTAGGGCGTTCAATGCAACTTACAGTACACCCTCTCGTACGATTTAAAAGGGTGCATATTATGGATACTAATAATTTGGATACTGTTTTGGAAGATGTTGTAAAATTGCGGTTTAGCAAAATCTCTGCAAACCGGGGACCATGAAGAAATCGGCGGAGTAACTTTAAGGGTCTAAAAATGTTTAGTGTATACTCTCCCGTAAGTTCTCTCCCGTAGAATCTCTCGGTGCCCAGACCGTAAGGTATGTGCCGGTTTGTGTCGGTCAAACCAGCACTAGATGCGTGAACACTCTTGCCTATCTATCTTGCCACTCCATTGTGATAAAAGCTATTATATAAACACATACAACACGGTGACAATGCTTCGAAACATTCGTGTCAATAGCAACAACGTGTCTACAAGAAAAAGTCTAGAAAATAAGTTACCTCGCAGCTGACGTTTACTGATGATCACGCGTGTTGTTTGTATTAACCGCATTCGAGAAAGAGCCTCTGGTCTTTTGATAGCGCTCATTCTAAGCCGTGTAAGCGGTTCTCTCACTTTTCTTCAGGCTTCTCTGAAAAAAGCTGCCATCACGCCTTGACTACTGGCTTTGAACTTCAGCTAGAACGCATAGACGAGTGCGGGCCACTCCGCCTTCTTGATTTCCAGCGTCTGCGAAAACCTCCTTCAAAGATTCAAAGTCAAGGCAACACAGGAAACGGATTAACAACAAAAGCAAAAAAAGAATATCAAATGTTTAGTGTGATGCTTTTTATACACGCACTCTAAAAAAAAGGGCATCACCGCACTAATTCTTTTGTCCCATATAACGCACCCCTAGTCTTAATTTCCGACGCACAGCGCCTTCATAGTCGAACAGACGGCCCCAAAGTTTACGAGGGGCTGGATAACGGTGCGACAAAACTTTAAATAGCCAAATAACGTATCAATGTCCATACAAAGAAAACACTGAGTTTTATGCAGTAGGGCCAAGAAAACCCCGATTTAGTGTGTTTTTGTAGTCAGTAACACGTACATTAGCTATTTTAATAAGTTGTACCACACGGCTATCAAGCCTCTCGTGAAAGTCGGTGTACCGTCAGTCTCATCATCAGAGCGCCAGTACGTCGAATTGAAGTTTTGGGGTGTATTATATGGGGACAAAGGGTGTAATGATACACCCTTTTTTTCTGTGAGAGTGCGAGGCGTCGCATAACCTCAAGGGAAATAGCAACGAGGTACGATGTCAACGCTGTTTTCTCCGCTCCATGCAAGCTGGCGAAAATTCGTCCTATAATGACGAGACAGACGCGTGGTAAATGCTCGATGAAGCACGTCACTCAGTACACAGCTGGTGCTTCTAATGTCTTTTTTTTTTTTTTTTAGATATTCCGTTAACATGCGGGCGCGTGTACATTGGAGAGACTGCGCGGTCTTTTTAATGAAAGGGCGCGTGAACATCGTATGGTGGTTCGTAACAAATCGGAGGGACATCTTGCAGTGCACCGCATGCAAGTGTGATCGTAGTTTCGATTTAACCAAAATTATTCAACGAGAAAATAACAAGACCGAAATAGAAATAGTTGAAGCGTATTTTATAAAACCCTCATGTGACAACTGCGTCAGCACGCCTTCGAGTTTTCTAAATGACAAGGAAGTTTCTCTTCTAGATGGTTTTGTGTAGACACGTCGTTGAACTTATACGAATGTTTGAAGCATTGTCACCGTGTTGTATGTGTTTATAGAATAGCTTCTTATCTCAAGGAGTGGCAAGATAGGCCGGAGTGTTCACGCATGTGTGCTGGTTTGACTGCCTCGATTAAATCAGTTGAAAGTTAGCTCCAGTCCGTGTTGCATATGCCTCTTCTTCGTCCGTTTTTTTTTTTCCTTGCGCTTATAAGATTTTTGGGTCATTTTTTTTTTGTGTTTTTGCAAGTAGGCATTATTCCCCTGCGACACGTATGGGTCTAAAACTTGGAATTTTTTTTTATCTTTTTAATGAACATATAGAAAGACGGTATACTAGCATAAAGGCGCGTCGTCTAATTTGAATTTCAAAACAATCCTGGTACCCTGTATACAGAGCGGACTGCACACATCCTTTGTGTGCAGTCCGTCTCTCGCGTATTCTAGATAGTTTTCTCTCTGACGGGTCGATGCCCGAATTTGTGTTTGTTTATGTCTTTGTGTGTCTGTGTGCGTGTTCTTTTTTGTGTATGTGTATATCTATGCTAGCTGTCATCTGCACATATGGTAATTTCTATACAAACGGAATACATGGCTCAACGTACTGTTGCTCTACTTGGAAATACAACGGATAGACTCAGTGTGACTTATCCGACTTCTTCAAAGTCCATAACCAAATAATCAACGCGTGTGTATATTTATTTCTCGGCATGTTTCCGACCGTCTGTGAACTTTCGTACGACTTGTAGATATTTCCTTTGCTGTGGATGGGTTAACGAGACATAGGATGGGCATACTGGTTTTAGTCTTAGCTGCAGAAAGGAGGATATTTGTCGAACTTTGGCTTTGAATCAGTTAACTCGTGCGAAGACGTAATTATAACTTGGCGACGATGAAAGTTTTAACCCGATTTCTCGTTACCCTTTAATCGATTATTTAATCGATTAATAGGTTTTGTTCGTCTCTGTGATAACAGTTGTTAAGAAGTCAAAATTACCTTCTTTTTGTTTTCTTTTGGTGAATATGTGATCAACTGGGCAATGTACTTGGAATGGAGAGCGTGCTGGTGAGGATTATATAAATAATGGGAAGAACCCAAACACAAACTTTAACGTGTAGTTGACAACAGTCGAAAGACACTCACAAATTATTACTTGAGCCGCAGAGGCAAGGTAGTTCGTTGATATTCGGCAATGCGAACTCCTTTGAATGTTCACAAGAGACTCTACTGCGCTAAACTGAAACTCTGCACGGCGTTCAAGTGGCCGGGACATGTATAACCTTCTCCACTTGCTTAGAGCTACGAGGCTCGCCCCTAGAGTTTACTTTAGGTTCAAATTTCACGTGTAAAGTTTGCCTTCATACAGGTGTAGTCTTCCAGGCCTGCGTGGTGAAAACGTTAAATTTATATTTTTTTGTAAGTTTATCAAATTGAACCGATTAGCCAGTTAAAAAAATCAGCAGAACCCATCCTTTGGGAATGATTATCTACGTTAATGCGAATAGCATCAAACGGTGCGGAGTTATGCGCGTTCGTCAGGTGGCCAGCACACTCTGAGATACGCCAGCCCACTCTTGAGGCGATTCTAAATTTGTTGACACTTTCACAGCCCTGCGCACGATCTCCGCAGCCCAGCACGTGCGTTTGTGTCACTTAGGAAGGCGAGCAAAGCACGCGCCATACCCACAAACACTCAAAATGGTACCGACCAGACTTTCTGGCGTCTCAGCTAGTCTCAAATCCAACGGTATCACGAACGAGTTGTTTATATCTTTACTCATCGGACGCGGCTTACAGCGCTGTCACAGCTACCGGTGCGCGCGCGTTCCATGCACGAGGGCTCATTCCGCTCTCGTGCTAAGCCCCACGAGAGAACGCGAATGAGCCCTCGTGCATGGAACGCGCGCGATGGTAAAGATATAAACAAGTTTTTAGAGTGCTTTGAATGACTGCCTTCATAGCTCTGTGGTTAGCGCGTCTGCCTGCTGATCAAAGGGTCAACGGTTCGAATCCCGCCGGCGCCGGTCTTTTTTATTTATTTATCGACCCGCGGCGTAAGAGGTTAGATAGCCAGATAGATAGATAGATAGATAGATACATAGACGAAAAGTGCGTGAAGTATCCAAAGAATGCTATTCGCATTAAAACGTTAATCGCGATTACAGCTTTATTCAACCAATAGGTAGGTTATCGATCAAGTGCCCAGCCCTAGACATAGTACATTCGAGCAATTGGTAAATGGTGTTTTGGTACCGCCTGCAGTGCTCGCTTTTTGCAACATATCTGTCGAGCTGCAAGCGAGTCTCTCATCGTTTAGCACAAATGCACTTGCGTCTTGTGACATGTATAGTTGATCTTAGAGAATAAATCGGCAACATTTATTCTCGACGGTCATCTTCATAGAAAAGGGACGGGAGATCACTGGATGTGTTTATGTGGCTCAACAATATTGTTTGTTTGTTTTGTTTAAGATTCTAAAGCTCGTCATCAGTAATTAGCTCACCAGCTCGGCTGCTATCTTCCAAGACCTCGGAAATGGAAGTAGTCGAAGAACGCAATGAGATGCGCTGTTATCTCTGACTTGACTCACTTGTGTGAAACACGGGCAGACTCTACTTCCCATTGGCTGCAAATAATTACAGCGCCCTCGCGTATGTCGGGATTAATGAAAACGTTTCAAAATTTATGCCGAAAAATGTTTCCTGGCTTTCTTTATAGCAGGTAGCAGCTTACGATGCTTGGTCGGAAAGCGGCGTCGGGCGAATGTAAGCAGGATGGGGTCCGCTGAAGCTGAATTATCCTGTTTTAATGGTCGTTATACAGCATTTGAAAAGTAACCGAATAGGCTTATTTTCAACCGCTTGATTGGAAGCAAGCAAGACCAGCCTTTCTTAATACCGTGTCTATAAGAGAATGCAAAACGTTGCTTCGATGCTTCTTGCCAGAGTCTTCCGAAGTTGATTTTGTGTGCACGTCTTGATGCAGGCATCCTGCTTGTCGAGGTCTCGTGGCTTGTCGTCGGAGTCATCTGGGTGAGCAACCATTATGACAGCTGCCCCATGGGCTTGGCCAAGGACGCCGTCCTGGGTACGTCTTTGTTTGCTGCAGTCTAAAAGATATAGTCCGTTGTAACTCAAGGATGTAGGGTAAGACGGGCCGGGAGGGGGAACCATACGAAAGGCTGGAGAGAGGGGAAACCTCCTTCTCTCTTTAGCGTTTCGTCTGCTTCCCGTCCGTACCCTCGCCCTACCTTCTTGAGTTGCAACGGTGCGATCGCGTTTCCCTCGATTCACATCTTTCCCATCGCGATTTCTTCCTTTCGAAGGATGTTTACAAGCGCGCTTTTTTTATCACACCTTTGCCCCCGCTTAAATCGAATGTTTATGGACAACCCCAGAGGTACAGCATGACACCTCTGGGAATTGGACCTATTGCTGTCAAGTCTTTCAAAGAATTCATTGAAGAAGTAATCTCTATAATTAATCGGGCGATACAAAATATTCAAACGGCAGCTTAGTGAGAGGGAGAAACCTCTCTGACAACGTTAGTCCACTTCATTTGTATTCAAATTCGTCGTCTATGCCAAAAAGTGGGCAACAATAAGAAGATCATCTGCCGCGCATGACATTCTAACAGATATGTGTGACGTTCCTTGTTGCCGGTGTGTTGCTGTTTTATTACTCCTCCGTTATGAGGCCACACTCGGATGTGGTTACGTTACAGTAAAATCTACTTATACTTCGCTGGCAAGCTATCTGACGGGTGTAAGTTTACACCCTTCATGGCGTGCCGCCGCGCCAGCCACTGTGGTGTTGTGGAACGCTGAACAAATTCCCGGCTCTCGAAGTCAGTACGTCGTAAATGCCCGTGTTTGTTTCTTTTATTCTCCAAAGTACTGTGAGGAACAGTAAGCGTTTTCTTGTGTGAGGAAAAACATGTAGTAAAATTTAATGGACCGGATATCTGCTAAGAAAAGGCTTCAAGTGGTCCTCAGGCTCGCTTCCCGTGAGAGGCGCGTGGCAATAAACAAACTCCTCGCTAGATCTCCTACTGCTACAGAGCATTGCTTATGTTCGGTTCAAAACACATTTTCTTTCGTTTTCTGTCAACAAGTGCGACTCAATTGTCAATTTCTTTGAAATAAGGGAAATCGCTATTGAGTTGCAGTAACGGCAGTGATTATGGATGATGATTCGCCTTTCCTTAACCCCGATGTTTCGATCGGAGCTCATGCAAATATGTCGTATGAGGTGCGATGTAATGAAGTAAACTCCTGTTGTACACTAGACGACTTAAATCTACCTCAACTAAAGGTTCACGACAATGCAAACATTAAAACTTGGTCAAGTGCACCATATTATGACCCCACACCAGTTGTCCCGTTGAAGTGACACTGCGTTACGTATTAATTGCGAAGATAAAAAGTTCCTCATTCGGCGGACTTTTCGAGGCTCCGCGCGGCCCGGCATGCAATAAATAATGATGCGAACATCATCCTTGGCAGCGGTACGTGTATCAGGGTGTGTGCTGCTGGGCGAGGGCTCTCAATTGCGCAGGCCGCTTGCGCAAGGGCGTGCGAGACGGCGCCTACTTTACTCACGCAGTTTTCGGTGTCGTTTTTTGTTGCAAATTTTGCTTTCAGTTTCAGCAAACTTGAGCGTTTCGAACGGCTGAAGTTGCATGTTTTTAAACAACGTGAATTTACGATTAAAAAAAAGAAAAGCCTAATAGTAAATCGGCTTTCTTCCTGAGATGGAGCGCAGATCGCACTTTCTAAGGGATTGCTCCATCGCTGAAAAATATTTGCCGTGTCCATGAATTGATCGAGGGATCTGTCTAAGACTAGCAGAGTGCTGTACCAACAGAGATCATTGTTAGAAATGCGCCTGGTTCAGGCATTGATTTACGGATCTCTAGGAAGACTAACAGAGCGCTTTTTACCAACTGAGCTCCTTGTTAAAAAGAACCACCACGTCCAGGCATTTAATCGAAGGACGTCGATCCAAGACTAGATGAGTGTTTTACCAACTAATCGTCTCGTTAGAAATCCGCCTGTTCCATTCATTGACCCAGGAACCTCTCCAAAACTAGAAGAGTGCTCTACCAACAGAGATCATTGTTAGAAATGCGCCTGGTTCAGGCATTGATTTACGGATCTCTAGAAGACTAACAGAGCGCTTTACCAACTGAGCTCCTTGTCAAAAAGAACCACCACGTCCAGGCATTAATCGAAGGACGTCGATCCAAGACTAGATGAGTGTTTTACCAACTAATCTTCTCGTTAAAAATCCGCCTGTTCCATTCATTGACCCAGGAACCTCTCCAAAACTAGAAGAGTGCTGTACCAACAGAGATCATTGTTAGAAATGCGCCTGGTTCAGGCATTGATTTACGGATCTCTAGAAGACCAACAGAGCGTTTTTACCAACTGAGCTCCTTGTTAAAAAGAACCACCACGTCCAGGCATTAATCGAAGGACGTCGATCCAAGACTAGATGAGTGTTTTACCAACTAATCGTCTCGTTAAAAATCCGCCTGTTCCATTCATTGGACCCAGGAATCTCTCCAAAACTAGAAGAGTGCCTGTACCAACAGAGATCATTGTTAGAAATGCGCCTGGTTCAGGCATTGATTTACGGATCTCTAGAAGACCAACAGAGCGCTTTACCAACTGAGCTCCTTGTTAAAAAGAACCACCACGTCCAGGCATTAATCGAAGGACGTCGATCCAAGACTAGATGAGTGTTTTACCAACTAATCGTCTCGTTAAAAATCCGCCTGTTCCATTCATTGACCCAGGAACCTCTCCAAAACTAGAAGAGTGCTGTACCAACAGAGATCATTGTTAGAAATGCGCCTGGTTCAGGCATTGATTTACGGATCTCTAGAAGACTAACAGAAGGGCTTTACCAACTGAGCTCCTTGTTAAAAAGAACCACCACGTCCAGGCATTAATCGAAGGACGTCGATCCAAGACTAGATGAGTGTTTTACCAACTAATCGTCTCGTTAGAAATCCGCCTGTTCCATTCATTGACCCAGGAACCTCTCCAAACTAGAAGAGTGCTGTACCAACAGAGATCATTGTTAGAAATGCGCCTGGTTCAGGCATTGATTTACGGATCTCTAGAAGACTAACAGAGCGCTTGCTACCAACCTCGAGCTCCTTGTTAAAAAGAACCACCACGTCCAGGCATTAATCGAAGGACGTCGATCCAAGACTAGATGAGGTTTTACCAACTAATCGTCTCGTTAGAAATCCGCCCGTTCCATTCATTGACCCAGGAACCTCTCCAAAACTAGAAGAGTGCTGTACCAACAGAGATCATTAGTGTTAGAAATGCGCCTGGTTCAGGCATTGATTTACGGATCTCTAGAAGACCAACAGAGCGCTTTACCAACTGAGCTCCTTGTTGAAAAAAGAACCACCACGTCCAGGCATTAATCGAAGGACGTCGATCCAAGACTAGATGAGTGTTTTACCAACTAATCGTCTCGTTAGAAATCCGCCTGTTCCATTCATTGACCCAGGAACCTCTCCAAAACTAGAAGAGTGCTGTACCAACAGAGATCATTGTTAGAAATGCGCCTGGTTCAGGCATTGATTTACGGATCTCTAGAAGACTAACAGAGCGCTTTTACCAACTGGAGCTCCTGTTAAAAAGAACCACCACGTCCAGGCATTAATCGAAGGACGTCTCCAACACTAGATGAGTGTTTTACCAACTAATCTTCTCGTTAAAATTCCGCCTGTTCCATTCATTGACCCAGTAACCTCTCCAAAACTAGAAGAGTGCTGTACCAACAGAGATCATTGTTAGAAATGCGCCTGGTTCAGGCATTGATTTACGGATCTCAGAAGACTAACAGAGCGCTTTACCAACTGAGCTCCTTGTTAAAAAGAACCACCACGTCCAGGCATTAATCGAAGGACGTCGATCCAACACTAGATGAGTGTTTTACCAACTAATCTTCTCTGTTAAAAAATCCGCCTGTTCCATTCATTGACCCAGTAACCTCTCCAAAACTAGAAGAGTGCTGTACCAACAGAGATCATTGTTAGAAATGCGCCTGTTCTAGGCATTGATTTACGGACTCTAGGAAGACCAACCAGAGCGCTTTACCAACTGAGCTCCTTGTTAAAAAGAACCACTCACGTCCAGGCATTAATCGAAGGACGTCGATCCAAGACTAGATGAGTGTTTTACCAACTAATCGTCTCGTTAAAAATCCGCCTGTTCCATTCATTGACCCAGGAACCTCTCCAAAACTAGAAGAGTGCTGTACCAACAGAGATCATTGTTAGAAATGCGCCTGGTTCAGGCATTGATTTACGGATCTCTAGAAGACTAACAGAGCGCTTTACCAACTGAGCTCCTTGTTAAAAAGAACCACCACGTCCAGGCATTAATCGAAGGACGTCGATCCAAGACTAGATGAGTGTTTTACCAACTAATCGTCTCGTTAAAAATCCGCCTGTTCCATTCATTGACCCAGGAACCTCTCCAAAACTAGAAGAGTGCTGTACCAACAGAGATCATTGTTAGAAATGCGCCTGGTTCAGGCATTGATTTACGGATCTCTAGAAGACTAACAGAGCGCTTTACCAACCTGAGCTCCTTGTTAAAAAGAACCACCACGTCCAGGCATTAATCGAAGGACGTCGATCCAAGACTCAGATGAGGTGTTTTACCCAACTAATCGTCTCGTTAGAAATCCGCCTGTTCCATTCATTGACCCAGGAACCTCTCCAAACTAGAAGAGTGCTGTACCAACAGAGATCATTGTTAGAAATGCGCCTGGTTCAGGCATTGACTTACGGACTCTCTAGAAGACTAACAGAGCGCTTTACCAACTGAGCTCCTTGTTAAAAAGAACCACCACGTCCAGGCATTAATCGAAGGACGTCGATCCAAGACTAGATGAGTGTTTTACCAACCAATCGTCTCGTTAGAAATCCGCCTGTTCCATTCATTGACCCAGGAACCTCTCCAAAACTAGAAGAGTGCTGTACCAACAGAGATCATTGTTAGAAATGCGCCTGGTTCAGGCATTGATTTACGGATCTCTAGAAGACTAACAGAGCGCTTTACCAACTGAGCTCCTTGTTAAAAAGAACCACCACGTCCAGGCATTAATCGAAGGACGTCGATCCAAGACTAGATGAGTGTTTTACCAACTAATCGTCTCGTTAGAAATCTGCCTGTTCCATACATTGACCCAGGAACCTCTCCAAAACTAGAAGAGTGCTGTACCAACAGAGATCATTGTTAGAAATGCGCCTGGTTCAGGCATTGATTTACGGATCTTCTAGAAGACTAACAGAGCGCTTTACCAACTGAGCTCCTTGTTAAAAAGAACCACCACGTCCAGGCATTAATCGAAGGACGTCGATCCAAGACTAGATGAGTGTTTTACCAACTAATCTTCTCGTTAAAAATCCGCCTGTTCCATTCATTGACCCAGGAACCTCTCCAAAACTAGAAGAGTGCTGTACCAACAGAGATCATTGTTAGAAATGCGCCTGGTTCAGGCATTGATTTACGGATCTCTAGAAGACTAACAGAGCGCTTTACCAACTGAGCTCCTTGTTAAAAAGAACCACCACGTCCAGGCATTAATCGAAGGACGTCGATCCAAGACTAGATGAGTGTTTTACCAACTAATCTTCTCGTTAAAAATCCGCCTGTTCCATTCATTGACCCAGGAACCTCTCCAAAACTAGAAGAGTGCTGTACCAACAGAGATCATTGTTAGAAATGCGCCTGGTTCAGGCATTGATTTACGGATCTCTAGAAGACTAACAGAGCGCTTTACCAACTGAGCTCCTTGTTAAAAAGAACCACCACGTCCAGGCATTAATCGAAGGACGTCGATCCAAGACTAGATGAGTGTTTTACCAACTAATCTTCTCGTTAAAAATCCGCCTGTTCCATTCATTGACCCAGGAACCTCTCCAAAACTAGAAGAGTGCTGTACCAACAGAGATCATTGTTAGAAATGCGCCTGGTTCAGGCATTGATTTACGTGATCTCTAGAAGACTAACAGAGCGCTTTACCAACTGAGCTCCTTGTTAAAAAGAACCACCACGTCCAGGCATTAATCGAAGGACGTCGATCCAAGACTAGATGAGTGTTTTACCAACTAATCTTCTCGTTAAAAATCCGCCTGTTCCATTCATTGACCCAGGAACCTCTCCAAAACTAGAAGAGTGCTGTACCAACAGAGATCATTGTTAGAAATGCGCCTGGTTCAGGCATTGATTTACGGATCTCTAGAAGACTAACAGAGCGCTTTACCAACTGAGCTCCTTGTTAAAAAGAACCACCACGTCCAGGCATTAATCGAAGGACGTCGATCCAAGACTAGATGAGTGTTTTACCAACTAATCTTCTCGTTAAAAATCCGCCTGTTCCATTCATTGACCCAGGAACCTCTCCAAAACTAGAAGAGTGCTGTACCAACAGAGATCATTGTTAGAAATGCGCCTGGTTCAGGCATTGATTTACGGATCTCTAGAAGACTAACAGAGCGCTTTACCAACTGAGCTCCTTGTTAAAAAGAACCACCACGTCCAGGCATTAATCGAAGGACGTCGATCCAAGACTAGATGAGTGTTTTACCAACTAATCTTCTCGTTAAAAATCCGCCTGTTCCATTCATTGACCCAGGAACCTCTCCAAAACTAGAAGAGTGCTGTACCAACAGAGATCATTGTTAGAAATGCGCCTGGTTCAGGCATTGATTTACGGATCTCTAGAAGACTAACAGAGCGCTTTACCAACTGAGCTCCTTGTTAAAAAGAACCACCACGTCCAGGCATTAATCGAAGGACGTCGATCCAAGACTAGATGAGTGTTTTACCAACTAATCTTCTCGTTAAAAATCCGCCTGTTCCATTCATTGACCCAGGAACCTCTCCAAAACTAGAAGAGTGCTGTACCAACAGAGATCATTGTTAGAAATGCGCCTGGTTCAGGCATTGATTTACGGATCTCTAGAAGACTAACAGGAGCGCTTTACCAACTGAGCTCCTTGTTAAAAAGAACCACCACGTCCAGGCATTAATCGAAGGACGTCGATCCAAGACTAGATGAGTGTTTTACCAACTAATCTTCTCGTTAAAAATCCGCCTGTTCCATTCATTGACCCAGGAACCTCTCCAAAACTAGAAGAGTGCTGTACCAACAGAGATCATTGTTAGAAATGCGCCTGGTTCAGGCATTGATTTACGGATCTCTAGAAGACTAACAGAGCGCTTTACCAACTGAGCTCCTTGTTAAAAAGAACCACCACGTCCAGGCATTAATCGAAGGACGTCGATCCAAGACTAGATGAGTGTTTTACCAACTAATCTTCTCGTTAAAAATCCGCCTGTTCCATTCATTGACCCAGGAACCTCTCCAAAACTAGCAGAGTGCTGTACCAACAGAGATCATTGTTAGAAATGCGCCTGGTTCAGGCATTGATTTACGGATCTCTAGAAGACTAACAGAGCGCTTTACCAACTGAGCTCCTTGTTAAAAAGAACCACCACGTCCAGGCATTAATCGAAGGACGTCGATCCAAGACTAGATGAGTGTTTTACCAACTAATCTTCTCGTTAAAAATCCGCCTGTTCCATTCATTGACCCAGGAACCTCTCCAAAACTAGAAGAGTGCTCTACCAACTAAGCTATTTATTTATTTATTTATTTATTTATTCATTCATTTATACATAACGTCAAGGCATAAGCATTATAGAGAAGAGTGGTAGAGCAAATAACAAGAAGTAAGCATGTGATAAAAAATTTGGGGAAGCAATAGACAAAAGGAAATTACAAAAAACAATTGATACAAACGACTCAAACACTTCGAACATATCCAGTCCGCTATCCTACACACACACATATATACAACAAAATCTATAAAAGTGATCTGACTTATACTAGTACTTTTACATGAAATCATTCATGTAGATTCTGCAAAGCAAGTTGAAACAAATCGAAATGACTAATAGTGGCAATTAGAGAGGGAAGGCGGTTCCAGTCATTAGAGGTGCGTGGGATGAAAGAATAAAAAAAGAGATTAGTATTGTATGAAATTACCCCTACTTTATGAAGGTGATTCACCCGTGACGGTCTATAAGATGATCTATAACCGAAAACAGTTGGTAGAGAGCTCCGCTAGTCTTGTCAAAGTCCTCGATCAATACCCGTAAACTGGGCGGATTTTTCAACGGTGCATCACTAGCGCAAAGGGCACGAGTTACGCTCCAAACAAAGTTGTCTGGTTGGGGGAATGCAATCGACGAGAAAGCTTGGGCGATAGTACTGGGGTTAAAGAGACATGGGAGAAAGAGACAACGGGTGAGGACTGTTGCTCAACCAGGAGGTCTTACCTCTCGGAGATGATTCCTCGAGGAATGTCTCTTGTGTGACAGGGATTATCGTCTGCAATTGGTGCGTCCTTCTGAGCGTCCTGGTGACGGTCTGGTGCACGTTTGACCGTGCCGGGAGGACATGGGTGAAGATGAAACGCTACCAGAGGAGCCTTAAGGACGGGAAGCTGCGGTACAAGCGCTCGGGCAGTTCCCACCGCAACTGGAGGCACAGGTAGGGACTTTCATCATCCCCCGTCTTGGATGCGAAAAATAAGAAGAAGAAGCATGCAGGCGAACTGGTTAGAAAACAAATCTAAAACCTGAGACACGCAGAAATAAAATGAGGGACAAAGATTACGACAGAAAATAAATTTTAACACATAATGTGTTTATACGCTCATCTCCGCGAAAAAACCTTTTCATTCGAGCTTTAAAATCTTACGTCAGATTCTAACGTTACATTTTACACAAAGTGATATAGTATAGTCAATATCAGCCCATAAGGCGTATAGGAACGTGATGAGGTCACGTGACTCTGGCGTCACGTGAGCTCATCACGTGACATCCTGACGACACGTGAGCTCATCACGTGACATCCTGACGACACGTGATCCTGACGACACGTGAGCGCATGACGTCGTGTAACGCCATGATGTCACTTTTCCCTGTGACGTCAGGTGACATGAGGTCACGCGACATTATGACGTTGCGTGGCGTCACAAACTCACGTGGCCTCCTGATGTCCCGCGACGTCGCCCACACACAGCATGCGCCCAGCTCATTTGCAGCATATCACAGGCGTCCCCGAGTGTACCAAATATGATGAGGACATGCGGATTGTTTTTTTATTGCTGGATTGCTGTTGATCGAAGCATAGTTTGGTGGCTGGATGCTTCTGGTCATTGCGTCCCCTGTCTCACTGCTCCAGGAAAGCAGTCCGGGAATACCAGGACAGCTGGAACAAGAGGTGTCGCCTTCTCTTTTGTTGTATGGGGACCAACGACAGGAATCGGGTAGGTGGCTTCGCGAGTTACATTCACTTTGTATGCCGTCGTTTGTGGATGCGTTCTAACGGCAATTTGTGTCTGCCTTTGTAACGGTCCTCCAGAACTCCTTCACGGAGATCGCCAAGCTTCTCTCCGATTTCTTCCGGGATTTGGACGTGGTGCCTTCGGACGTGGTCGCCGGCCTGGTGCTCCTAAGGAAGTTCCAGCGCCAGGAGAGGCTCGTCATCGCGCATCAGGTGAAGCGCCACAAAATTCTCCGGCCGTGTTGTAAAAGCTATCATTCTATGGAGGCACGAACCGGAGAGCAACCAATCGGGGTGCCCGACTTTCTGCGAAAAGTATCAGGTAAACAGAAACGGATCACACGATTAACTTCAATATCCGCGATTATTCCACTCTAGGTATCACTGTTGCAACCCAAAAAGGCTTAAGAATTAGGCGAATTTCCTTTCACGCATGCGCTATGGGAAGTTTGTCTCGCAACTGGAGTTAAAATATCGGCAGTTGGAACTCTACAAAACACAAAACAAAAACGAACGTTCTTTCCTTCCGTGCAAGATCGAGGTTCAAACCCAATTGCCATTACGGTTCCATCAGTGCACAGTATAACAGTGACGCCGTTTCCACGGAACTCCGTTTCCATGTGCAACATACTATATGCCCGCATGGTTTACAAACATGACTTGTTTTCCGCGAAGAGTCAAGGAACTGCATACGTATCCTCGACCAATTCACCGGAGTCTGGCGATACAGTAAGGACGAGGTCGTTCATGAGAATAAAAGCCAAGTCTCGACAGTAAAATATATGCGTCCAACTTGACACAACCTTTTTTTTTATTAAAAACGGTGTCGTTTTTTTTTGTTTTTTTGTGTGAAGATTCTTAATATCGCACTTGTGTCCACTTTACAGACGGGAAATGACACGTACCAGTTTCTCTCTGGCGTGGCTGTCACCCCAAGCACCCGATTTTTAGACGTCAATCATCCTGTAAGTGTACACAATTTTTAACACTGATATTTCGACTTGGCGTTTGCGAAGGCCCTTTAAGGGCCCAAAATGTGTTGTATATAAGGGCCCCTCTGTCAGTCCGCTTCGTCGGATTGCCCCTTGTTGACTTCTTTGTGTATTGAGACTCTTGATTAGGTATTATGAACCTCTTGCAACGCCGTGTATTACGATACTGTGCGAGACTACCGTATGACTATATGTATTAGTCCCTCGTGTATTTAACAATGTGTTGAGGCCTTACGTATACATTATGTAATGCCTTAGGACATAGTCGCTTAAAAGAAATTTATACATTACGACTTTCTGTTCAAAGAACATATCTATTCTAACTTTAGTATTAATGCCTTGTACATTAAAACTGTTTATTTAGAGCCTTAGATAATTGAAATGCGCAGATTGTTAAGCGTTCCAATCGAATTAAATTTTAAAACCGCCGAAAAGCATATGTTTTAAGGCTGCGTATGAAGACTTCGTGAAGGAATACTTTTGATCGTATGTGTTAATTCCTGTATTAAATATCTAGATCATTATGTATGCATCATTTATGTATTAAAACTTCATAGATTAAGACTTTCCGCAATGTTTAAAAACTTAATTTACCCATGAAACGTGGGATAAGGTATAAGAAAGAAGGACATTTGAGGATTCAGGGACCAGGCAGCATTTTGTTTTTTCATTCCGACTGTTTGTAACTGTAAATATCGAAACTGGCGGTTTGGACGGAAGATTAATGTGTAATTCCGTAATTAGCTCGTTTTATTATTTTGGTTTAAAGTTGAAGTAACAAAGTTACCGCGGTTAAAACGAAAAAAACACACAAAAAAGCATTGGCAATGACCTTTATCTCTACAGTCTTATATAACGCACGCAACGCAGTAATGATGGCGCGATCGTTTAAAGTCGTTTAGAAGACATTTAACGTGACCTGACGTTACGGTGTTTGGTGTCACATGACACCCTGACGTCATGTAACCTAGCGTCACGCGACATAGTGTCACGTGACTCCGTGACGTCACGTAAGCCTAACGTCAGGCGCAGTTACGCACGTGCGATAGGGGCATGCGCGGACGCAGCACGGAGGGACAAATTCCAGGGAGTTGGGTCTTCCGTCATAAAGCATTCCGATATATGCTATAAGCTAAGAGGGTATTAACGTATAATCTGTCGGCCACTGCGCAGAACGTTTGCGACGCGGTCATGGCCATCACCCACTATATGCACTACGCCCTCGGAGTCTACGGCTGGCCCATGTTCATGATGTCCCACGGGGGCACGGGCTGTTGTAAGCTCTTCCCCAGTCTCAGGTGAGCTCGTCTTTCGCATCCTCCTTATTTCCTCCCTGCCGCCCCTCGTGTTATGAACGCCGGAGCGCCGATAGCAAGGAGGCTGCTACCTATAGGAAGCAATTAAACCCACTCCCCCATGCTTTGTTCAGTCAAAGATAGAAAAGACTAGACACTAATCTATTTCGCTCTATGGCATCGCCAGGCTGGTTCTAATATCGGCCGGAAAAATCGGCGCGTGGATATAGCTAGCGATCTTAAGTTTTCATCGAAGGTGTATTTTAGTGGTTCATTTTAATCGCGACATTTCAAGGCCTATAGTTTCTTCCCTGTGAGAAATTGAGTGCGGAGCGGTGATCAGATGCCCGGGTCTTGTTACGCCCTTCGTTTCGTAGTGGTGTCCGTTACTATACGAGCATGTACTGCGGCCGCCATGCGGAGGGCAAGTCGTCTGCTTCTGGCGCAGGAGCTGTGGTGACGTCAGAACGACGCCGAGCTCTGATTGGCTTAGGAGCCTCAATGCTAGAGGCCTTGAGGTTCTACCCACTATCCTTCCAATCAGAGCCAGTCAGAGCTCGGCGTTCTGACGTCACCACTGCGCATGCGCAAGAAGCAGGCGAACTTGCGCTCCGCATAGTCACCGACAACGTACGAAACGCGCGGTAGGGCGAGTCCCGTGCATCTCCTTATCGTTGCGCAGCCAATGAGATGGCGGGTTTTGAGGATTAGGACGGCGAAGAGCCAATCACGAAGCTAAGAGGCGTGAACGTAATTGGCCACGCCCTACGTTTCTGAGGGTTGTCTGTGCTGCTTTTAACTTTACGTCAGGATTCGGGCTTCCTGTATAATGCAGATTCTCTGGGTTCATGGTGTTCCTCCCAGATGCTGTTGTCTTCCGTCGCGCAAGAAGAAACGCGACCGCGCCCTGGTGGTGGAGGACAACTGCTGTTACTGCAACTACGCCGCCCTCAAGAACATGGTGAACAACCACAACATGGAGGTCGTCTACGTCACGTACCACGTGGATGTGAGTCGGCCGTTCCTTCACTCTTGCTTTCTCTGGGCGTTTCAGTGGCGCAACGGCATTGTCTGTACTCTGCTGCCAGTGGATATGACCCGCTTTGGTGGATATCGCGGAAGGGCGAATAAAATGCCGTTCTCTTATCTACCGAATGTGAGAGACAACCGAGTGCAATGATGAAGACAACACTATATTCTGAGTGCAAAAGGAAAAAAAAAGTTACAAAATGTGATGAACGACCTGTAATTGCAAAGCGACGCAACGATGAAGACCGACACGCGAAACGCATTTTGAGGCGCGTTCTTGACGTCTAGCGAGCGTTAAGGCTGCAGCGCTTCCTCGGTGCTCTATGGATGGCATTTATTCCGACCGCTTTCCGGATTGTGGCCGAGCTAGGTCTCAGCGCTTCTTCGCCGAGTCTTTGAAAGTGTCTACTTATGCTCACCTGCTTTATGGAAGATATGTATTTCAATTCAATTCAATTTCAATTCAGTTTCTTTTCGTTTTTGTTCTCTTCATACAAGAAGAGAGAAGAGGGGAAAAGCAGTACGGAGAACTGCTTGACAGAGTCGCCTACTCCCCCTTCGGCAACAAAAGTGCAGCACTTTTTACTTTTTACGAAAAAAAAACCGCAAAAGGCAAAAAAGTATATATATATATATATATATATATATATATATATATATATATGTATATACAGTAGAACAGAATGACTAGGTAATCGACACCGGGATTGTGCCCGCCAAGTTGTCCACAAAAATACCGAAAATATGCCCCTCCTGAGGGGGCAAAATGGAAGGAAATGTGGAAGGCCTACGCTGCGTATATATGTCTGAGAGAAACGGACAGTGGCGACTCTGGAACCATTTCTCACGCTATAGAATCTGGGAATTCTTCTGCAACCACGAAGAGTTTGAAAGATACCATGTAGAAGATAAGGCCTGCTCTTTTCCCCCGAAACGTTGTCACTAGCTCATCCAGGCAGCGCCATCTGCAGCTCGCGTCAGCGTCACCACCGGCGCAGCTTGCAGCTTCTCACAACGTGCGCGACGCTCGCAGGTGGAGACGCCAATGCGGAGGGCAATTTCGTCTGCTATTGGCTGTCATTGAAGAAGGATAGTGGTTACACCTCAGAAGCAAGCTGCCTTAAGGTCTACCCACTATCCTTCTGCAATCAGAGCCGATCAGAGCTCAGCGTCGTTCTGAAGTCAGCACAACCCCTGCAAAAGAAGGAAATGAACTAACGCTCCGCATATGGACGCGCGTCCGTCACTTTTGCGGCGACTCTCATCGAGCTGCGGTGTGGTCTCCACTTGGGGCGGGACGCGGGGATCCACTAACGATGGCGTCAAAGCGCAGGCATTTTTCTTCTCTGTGATGTTGGTTTTGAAAGCCCCTGGTTTAGGCAGGGTCATTTCCTGGGTGTCCACAGGTCGGAGAGACCCCATTCTTCGTAGCTGTGGACCACGAGAAGCGGACGGTGGTGGTCTCGGTGCGAGGAACCCTGTCACTGCAGGCGAGTGCTTGACTTTGGGTGTGGCGCTGCAGGAAGCGGCCGTTTTGGTTTTCGAAGAATTGTTTAGTTATCCGCGGTCGCTTACTCTTTTTCTCTCTTGAGACCAGACATGTCATACACTCTAAAGATAGGCCAGTGAGTTCAGTTCTCTGCCGAACGGTTACACTGCTCATACATCACACAAAATGACAGTCTTCACAACACGAGTCACCGCAATATTTGTACTTGGAATGCCACCTGAGAAGTTTCTCCTCCAACTCATTTATACCATGCGGCATTCGAAGCAGGGATCTCGCGGCGACTCGCCTTCGAATCTGTATGCAGACTGTCTTTTGTATGATGTATAAGCAGTGTGACCCCGGCTTTAGACTGCTAACCACGGCGAACAATAGAAGGATCTCAGCGACGGACAAAGTTCCCGATACGCTTACACCAGAAAAATGGGATGTGCGCTCGGACAATATGAGCATGGCGTTTCGCTTGCTGAGCGTCTCTGCTGCGTAAATTGAATGTTTGGATGTAATCGTAATTTAAGCTTCGTCATTCGCTAGGATCCTTCTATTGTGCGCCGTGATTGGCTGTATCCGCGTTCTGCAAGAAAATGGACTCACATACTTTCTTAGACTGTGC
This sequence comes from Ixodes ricinus, assembly GCA_037355805.1. Lineage (NCBI taxonomy): Eukaryota > Metazoa > Arthropoda > Arachnida > Ixodida > Ixodidae > Ixodes > Ixodes ricinus. The sequence goes on along the minus strand of JAZHYW010025353.1, from coordinate 168,437 downwards.
TTTCAGAAGGATCTCCGCCTTGGCGGTATTTGAAACTACGCTCTTACGACACTTTGTCGCTCTGTGTATCTTGCAAGTTGGTCGCGGTTATTATCACACACGCCAGATCTAGTAGCGCAGTTTAGTGTATTTCTATCTTTGGTAGGTAGTTTTCGAATAAGGATCTTTAGTTCAATTAAACGACTATCTGATGTGAAGAATTTGTCCCCATGTTCTGGGACCAGTCACTTTAATCTTAAGAAATGGATCGAATGTATGATATGTGGTCTACATTTACGAAGTGTGTATGCAATGAAAAATGCGTTGACCTACGATTTATGCAGGACGTCTTGACGGACCTTAACGCTGAGGGCGAACCGCTGCCCACTAACCCTCCTCACGAAGACTGGCTTGGACACAAAGTGAGTCATTTCGCAGTTCCTTTTTTTTCGTGTGTGCCAAAAAAGCGCGCGGCCATCGTGACTCGCGATTTTGACACCTGGCGCTCTTTATTCGACCTGTTTCCGCAGGGCATGGTGCAAGCAGCGGAATACATCCGGCGGAAGCTTGTGGACGAAGGGATCCTTCCCAAGCCTTCAACTACAGTTTGGTAAACCTGTCCTTGAATATATCGTATCCTTGGTGCCTTTGAATACATGTCCTCGGAGCGCTTACACAATTAGTGCTTCTTGTGCCCCACAAGAAGCACTGTCATAGGTTGGCCATATTCCCGTGGCCGAGCAGTTCTTCATCAGTCGATGCCTGGCCGATGTGGCTGGCCGGACGCCTACTATAGGTCATCCATCCAATGAATGGCCGATGTGCCGGGGGCCAGAAAACGGCCGAGCAAATGCCGGGTATGGTCCTTGGTCGGTGGCCGACATAAAAACCGTGCACATAGACGGACTCCGACGGCTCAAGTGACGTAGGGCATGGCTTGCTATCATCACGCTTATTGCTTCGTCCTTAGGCGTGATCCGCTAATGCCACAATCCTAATGGTTGCGGAGCGATAGTAAGATGCCTGAGACTTGCCTCGCGCTGCCTTCTTTAAGCTATCCGTGACTATGTGGTGGCCCCGAGGTATCTGAGGATTGCCCTTTTGCCACCGGTGTAGGCAAATGGAAGTCCTCGGTGGTCTGGCTTTCGCCGAATTTTCATTTTTTCCTTGTCCGATGGCCTATGACTGAACTGCCCGATCATTTGCCTAGCATTGGCCGCGCTGTGGCCAATGAAATGACCGACTTCTGTGTTGCTTAAGTAGTGTCACTAGTGAAAGTTTCTGGGGTTCTTAGTGACCCCGGAAGAGTGTGAACTATACAGTTTCCTGACTGTTCCGTGATAATATATATGTCTCTGGGGAGCATGTTTCGAAATGTTTAAGATCACGTGCCTATTTTGCGGTTGTAGCTAATGATTTTCTCTATATCGGCAGCTGGGTATAGGTATATGTTACACGTGCGATTCCACTGGAGCTTGGGTTAACTTAATTTAGGAAATTGTAGATTACCGAACGATTCCCGCTTGTCCCACGTTAAATTCGTAGCACATATCTTAGTCACTGCCTTGAAACAGAATTTTTCAACTACGCTCGAGAGCGCTTGCACATCTGGACTGCTGGTTGAGCAAGAAAATTAACTTTTTAACAATATGAAAAACACTGCTTGCGAACCCAACCACCATTTTTATTTTTATTCGTTTTACCTTTCAGGACAAAGGAACCACTCAGTACGACCTAGTGCTGGTTGGTCACTCGCTCGGCGCTGGGGCGGCGGCCATCTTGGCGATCCTTTTGAAGCAGGACTTTCCGAACCTTCTTTGTTACGCTTACGCTCCTCCGGGCGGCCTTCTCAGGTAGCTGCCGACTTTCCGCTTTTCAACCGTTACAAACCTACCGTAAAATCCCGAATAACCGCCTTCCGCCCGAAAAATTGCCCACCTCATATTTTTAACGGGGAATGTGTTTTATGGGTTGTTGTCCATGATAACATCGGCACGAACGAGCGTCATGAACAAGCCTCTTGAACAGCATTACACACGAAAATGAAAAAATATAAAACTTAAATGTTTGGTTTGTCCACATATTCTGTGCTCCCTGCTTTTTTTTTTGAGCATGATCAAGCTTGTCTAACTTTATTCCCTATTATTTCTTTTTTTTTCTTCCTTTTACTTTTCGTCTTCTCGTCGTGGGTGGGCGTTCATTCGGGAGGTTACGGTATGCATTACAAATCACTCCTAAAACCTGCAAGTTGCAGCGCTACTACTCCGCTGCTGGATGAGCATCGTACCGGCGTTCGGTGGTGCGTCACCATGCACTGTGTAATGCACGTTGAATACCCCAGGCCAGCAGTGGTACTGATTAAGGCGGATTAACTTCGCTCTGTCTAAACATACCCACAACATAATTACGATTATTGTTGCTCCGCCATAAAGGGTATTCTGTCTCAACAAAGACTGCTCACTTTTCGCGTAAAATTGAAGCTAAAAAAAAAAACTGTTCCTGCGTTTTTTGTTTGGCGGCGTTTTCAGAGAGTCAGGCACTGCGACCTACGCTAAAAAGCCTCGCGAAGGACGAAATGAGAATTGTGACCATAAGGCCTGCGATGTAACCTTAAGCATGACGTGTGGCTTGTCCTTGCCGTGCTCAGGGTGACGTGGCTGTCTTCATGTTTAGTCGAAACGCTTCTCCGGCTTCGTCATCTCCGACTTCTTTCTTTATGTACTGCGTGTACCCCCCCCCCCCCCCTTTCCTTAAAAAAATATTTACAATGCGTTTTTTTATTCGCCAAAAATAAAATACGCACCGCCAAACGCTCATTCTCTGCTCAAATGAAGCGCTAGCCGTTCGAACCAGATGTCACAGTTTCAGAGCTAACCGTTATCTCCTTCAAAAGTTACAACTGATTGTCTTAAGATATCAGTGTGAAAATGGGGCTGCTTTTGGTAATTGGCGCCGTTCAGCTCGGTAATGTACCCGAGGGCTCCTCCGTCGATCGCCATTTTCCAATTGAAAATTTCAGAAAATCGCTTACCGTAATTACACGATTGAATGTCGATCTCCTCCCCTCCCCCTCGCACAACACACACGCACATGCACACACACGCACGCACGCACACGCACACACGCACACACACACACACACACACACACACGCACACACACACGCACACACACACACACACACACACACACACACACACACACACACACACACACACACACACACGTTGCATGTTAGCAAAACGACAAAAAAATATATATACTTTAAGGGCGCATGTGTACGGCGAAGATGGTGAACGGTAGGGCACCGCTTTCGAACGCCTGGCGTCCAACGCACGCTGGACGCCTTCTGGCCTGCTTTAGCTGCGAGTGCACGCGCGAGATGCCAAAGAGGCTATCCAAGTCGGGAAGCTCGCTCTGGAGGCGAGACAACTCGAGCGCCTCCCTGTGGTTCCCACTCTGTTTTTCGTCCGGGCTCTCGTTCCCGTCGTCATCGCTGCTACGTTCCCAAAACACGTCGTCGACGTCGCCCAACGAAATCTCGCACTTCGCTGACGACCGCTTCAACCGCAGCTTCCGCGCTTGCTCGGCGATCGCGTCGCATGTCGTAGGTAGCGGACTGACCTCGCACTTCTTCGACGTACGTTGCGTGCTCGACTTCGAACTCCGGAAAGCGTCCAGACGTATCCGAATTTTGGCCCGCGGAAGCCTCTTCCATATTGCCATTCCAACTAAGAGGTCCTGTGCCGTTGCAGACGCCACTGGTGCACCCGTTTCTCCGACAGGTCGAACCTGCGTCCAGCAGCGCATGCAGTTGCTGGTTGCTTTCGATTGAAGAAGGGCCCTTCACGAGTATCGACAACCTAAACGGTCCGGACCACGCGTGGGAGTACAGAGAAACCTAGTTGGCAGTTCCCAGTATACGGTCGCACAATCTCGGCGCTCGATTAAACGGCCTGCGACCGTGCATCGTGCGAGAACAGGCAGCGGGGAGAGACTGTTCCAGAGGCTGTTCCCGCCTTTCTGGCGAGGCTCTTACATCGAGTGCCGCCACTCCTACTCGGGCGCGCCACCGCGCGGTGCGGTGGATTGCGCGCAGTGTTGTACCGAACGGCGTTCCTGGAACGCGTTTCTTTTAAGAGGAACGAAGGAACGCCGTCGTTCAATCTTGCATCGGTGGAACTGGAACGGGAATTCGTTACCCTTTTACGGAACAGAAAAACGAACTGCTTTCCTTTTTTCATCTTTTTTGTCCAGTGAGGTAGTTTTTATTTTACTTATACGGGGAAACTCTTAAAAGGTATAGAAACAACCTTACGAAGAGCGGGATTTCGTTAATATTTTTCTTCCTTATTTTAAGGTTTATTTTGTGGAGTCCTCGCTTGGTAACAGTCGGGTACAGGCGAGCTGGTACACATTGATTGTTTCTCCAATGTTTAAAACGGCGACACACACACAAAAAAAAAAAACACTTTTAGTCAAAGTAAAAGACACAGAAAAAGGAATCTCTCAAACTCAGTTACTTTCTTTTCGCCCACGGATCCTCATACGACCAGAAATCTAAGGATGACTACAGCCATCACTGAATTTCCAGAGAGCGACCTACAGCTACAACAACAGCAGGTAACCAGACATCGAACGCACCCTTGTAGCTCCAACATGGGTTACTTAAAATATACACAGAGATTAACCTTTATTCCCTCTATCCTTCTTTCCCACCTTCAAATTGAAGAGCGAATCCGACCTTCACAAAGATTGATTGGCAGTTTTCAAGACTAACCTTCCAAAAACTCTACCCTCTTATCCGCTTGCTCGTCTAGCGGACATCAACACCGAGAAGCAACTGGTGTAAAGTTCCAACAAGGGACTTGGATTGAAACGTGTGAGGTTGTAAAACGCTCGTGCGATGTGGCATAACTCTTTAATAAAGAATAGTAAAATTCACCCCGCTCCTTCTTCCTAACTCGCAGTACATTTTGCTCGTCTGAATCGACCACCACCAAAACGGAATATGGTAAAATGCTGAGATCATAAATATGAATATGTCAACAAATGAAACATGGCTTCCGGTTGTTTTGTTCTCCTAGTGTCCTCCCATCGTGGCACTCAAATTCGTATGTTGCCATTAGATGGGGTAGATAAAGCTTGTTTGATTTAACTGAATATGGTATAATTATCAAAATACAAACGTAATGTATATGTAACGATATATTTCATTCTTTAAACTGTAACGGGAACGAGTTCCTTTTTTCACATATGGAACTTGTAACGGGAACGCGTTGCACCAATTGAAAGGAACAGAGCTTTCGTTCCTCTTTTTTCTTTTTTGAACGTGAACGTTCGCTTTTTCTTTTAGGAACGTGGGATTGCGCGCCGTTCACCGCCGTGCATTTGGGCTGATTTGCGAATCGTGATCACCGTAACCGTAATACTCGTTCCCGCAAAATAAAAAATAAAGAGAAAGAATTATAGAAGTTGTAGAACGAGCACGAAGAATCCTATGCTACAGGTACAGCCGGCTGAAATCACAACAAGCCGAAGTGTTCTTGATATCGCGACAGTTTCGTCTTTGTCGGCGGTGGGATGCTTTAGTTACAATTTATGTCAACTCCCCCCCCCTCTCTCTGTCTCGCCCAGTTCAAATTTTCAAATATTTTAAAGTGGGTCGGCTTACAGTCGTGTGAGTACGGTATGTTTTTTGCCTAAGATAACGGTTTGTTCCGAAACTTCGGCATCTTGTTCGAACCGCTAGCTACACGATTGTGCTGAAAATAAGAGTTGGGCAGTGCGTAATGCAATTTCGCACTTAAAATAAACAACAAAAAACTATGTTATTTTTTGGAAAGTACTTTTTTTGGAGCCCAGACAATCAAAGCGAGCTTCTGGTCCCATCTCCAACGAGTTGCCTCCTGTTGGCTTTTGTTTTCTCGCACGTCCCAGTCTTCCAGCCGTGGAGTACAGCAAGACCTTCATCACTTCTGTGGTACTCGGCAAGGACGTGGTTCCCAGAATAGGACTGCACCAGATGGAGGCGCTCCGAACGGATCTCATCAACGCTATAAAAAGGAGCGAAGACCCCAAGGTTCGGGCTCCCGCTGTTCTAACTCGGGCTGTGCGCCTCGGTCTGAGACACCCCGCGGCCACAGCTTGTTCGCTTGCTCGCGGGACGTGTGTGGACATAGCGCCCCCAGCTGTCGACACCGAAGCCGCTAGGCTGTTACATGACGCGCTAAGGGTCGGACTCCAGAGCTAGGCGAACAAACAACGAACGTGAGAAATAACAGAGACCAGGGAGGCGAGTTGGTGAACTTGCAACATCTTGAACACACGAGGTTTGGGAAAAAGAAATAAGTGGACATCTGTGTGTGTTGTCAACTTCTTTTTTCTTAGGTGCCCGTTTCCGGCTTGAGCGGCGTCGCCGTCGCCGTCGGCGTAACCGCGCGGTGCATTATGGGTACATTTTCCTGCAGGAACCCGAGGTCCTCCCGAAGGACCTCGGGTTCCTTCGGGAGGACTCGGCTCCTTCGGGAGGACCTCGGGTTCCTTCGGGAGGACCTCGGGAGGTACTCGGGTTCATTCGGGAGGACCTCGGGTTCCTTCGGGAGGATTTCGGGGAGAGGGGGGTCCCGTGACGTCCCTCCCCGAGGTCACGTGACCTCACCCCCGAGGTCACGTGACCCCCCCCCCCAGGTCCCCGAGGACCTCGGGAGGACCTCGGGTTCCTTCTGGAAGACCTCGGGGAGGGGGGTCACGTGACCCCCTCCCGAGGTCACGTGTCACGTGACCCCTCCCCGAGGTCACGTCCCCCCTGAATGATTCCCCCTCAGTACCCTTCCCTTCTCCTCAAGAGCTGCGCTCTCATTCGGCATTACAGGGAGTTGTAAACGGCTTTCACTTTTTTCCCTAATTTCGGGCGTTCAAAATGTTCGGCGAACGTTGTTTGCTTGATGGATGGATTGAATGATGGTAATGATCGAGCGGCACCTTGCACCTCCCAGCCAACAATGGTTGTGCACCCCTCCAATTATGCACCTCCTCGGCATATATATAAATGTACAGTTATACCTATGGTTCGGAGTTTTCGGTTTAAACCGATAAAAACCGATAAAAGTATGCCGAATCCATTTTCAGAAATTCGGTTTTAACCGAAAAAGGTCAGTTTGTAGGTTCGGCGTTTTCAGTTAAAACCGATAAAAGTATGTAATCCGTTTTCTAAAATTCTGTTTTAGCCGAAAAAGGTCAGCTTTTTAGGGCCGCGTCGAGGTGGGTGGGGGGAGGGGGAGGACAGAGGGAGAGGGCTTTGCGAGGTTCGACATTGTGTGACGTCTTCGTGATTGCCCCCTTCCAAGGTTCAACATGCTACAAAAGAGGTTTTGGATTGGCCTTCGCGGGACATCTGTGTCCTTTCTGTGATCGGGCTTAGCGAGTCAGGTTCCCGGTCATAAAAAAAAAAAAAGTTCGGATGTGGGCTAGTATAAAGTTTTTCACTTCATGCACTTCAGAGGACATCGAGGAAAGCCATCAATACATTTCCTAACACCCTCTCTCAAAGTTCCCTGTAATTTAAAACAAGGGCTTTTTTTTTTTTGCCATTTTGTTGGTTTTTGTACACTCATCACCTCAGACGGTCACGTCGTCAGAATGGGAAGGAAAAAGAAGCGCGCTGAAGATTATGCCCGCGATTTCCGCGATTCTGAGGTGTGTCCTGACGGAAGTTGTAGCGAAGACCAGGTGTATATGTGTCGTTATTCTTTGAGTGATCACAAATATCACAACTACAAGGATCATCTGATCCGGTGTCCGATGGTGTTTTTCATATTCACCGAAAGAAAAGGGTAAACCTTTTTGAGAATAAATATACACCAAAAAAAGCCGAAACTTGAATTTTAAAATAAACACCGAAAACAGTACGCCGCATTTCGAAAAAATAAAAACCGAAAACGCGGAACCCTAGCACTGATACCCCTTGTATCCGGCGGTAACTTGCCCCACCTAGCATGCAACAAATTGCACACCCTCTTGCAGCATCTCGTTGGCAACTCTTAATCCTCTGAAAGGTCACCAACTGAAAATAAAACGTATGATAGCTGAGAATTTGACGTATTGCTGGTGGTTTCTAGGGTCAGAATAAAACTAAACTTTTACTTTGTTTGCTGAAAAAAAGAATATATGATTTTTCGCATTTCCTTATTGACGCACCGATCCAGTTATCGGGGATGAGCGATTCCTGTAATATTGTTCTTCTCGTTTTTTTGTTTTTTTTTCTCCGTGGCTTGTTATTTTGTCGTGTTGTCTCCTTGTTTTTAGTTATGTGTGTGCTTAAGACATAGTGCTTTAGTTGTAAATGTTTTTTTTTAATAACGCGATATATTGTTTTCGAGAATGTGGATGACCGCACTGTCGCGAGCACATGTCGATATGTTAAAACAAATATTTTCACATGTAAATGTGAGGTAATTTGCTCTCAGCTATACATGGCTTGCACCTGACGTCCTTCAGAGATGACCACCAGAGAAGAGAAGAAGAAGGAGCTCCCTTCTTATCCTCTTTTGTGCCTCCCGGATTTGCACAGACGTCGCTATTCTGCTCCCAGAAGATTATAGAAGATTAACACATCACTCGAAATTTTTACAAAAGCAACTTCCCTCTCTTCCTCTGACATGGTGGTTAAAAGTATGCGATGTGTCGTCAATGCGAGCCATGTAGAATAGACACGTGCGAGCTTTATACGTCTTCACATTTATCGAATATCAAACATGAAAGTGATATGCACTCATTATTGAATATCAAATAAGCATTAACAATCCTACAGCTTTGTCAATCTTTTTTTCATTTTCACTCTTGTAGGAGACCGGTTAGGCTGACTTTCATGATCGAGCTGCATTGATTTGATTCGTTCTTCGATCTGCCTTCAGTGGAAAATCATTCTTGGGGGCGTGTTCTGCTGTTGCCCGGATGAGGTGAATTTCGACCGAATGGAGGACCTGACGTCAGCATCCCGTGACGTGACGTCCCATCCGAGTGATTCGACGATAGCCCTGACGGCCCACCAGCCCCTCTACCCACCGGGAAGGATCATCCACATCGTGCGAAACCACCCCAAGGAGTGAGTTGATCCTTCCCTCCGAAACTGCACCGAACGACACGGAAACTTTTGTATCGAACCTAATCTTCATTGGCGACGAGTTGTTTTGGTGGCCTCGCCCTTTTATGGTTCCTATCTCCGACGTTCGACCAGGATTCTCCATTGCCAGCGACAATTTCGACGGCGCGTGTAAGAAGCACTCTGGAAGCTCGCAGTCATCGCGTCCTTAAAGGGGTATTCACACGAGGAAGAAATCTCGGGGATTTCTCCCAGGCGCGCGCGCATCACGAGACCAAAACGCGAGGCTTTAGCACATGGCAAAGCCTGACGTTTTTGTCGCGGGATGCGCGTGCCGTGGCCAAATCCCCGGGATTTCTCCCTCGTGTGAATACTCTTTAACCGTCAAAGTTGTCAGGTTTACGTTGCTCTTATCTCCACATGATGAACGTAGAATGTATCCTACTCGAGACGTCATTGCGAGCTTACAAGGAGAAGGAGCTGAGCTTGTTCCTTAAGCGCCGTTCACACTCTTGCGACCGAGTAAGACCGAGAGAGACCAGACCGGTTTTTAAGCCTTTTGCGACTTCTAGGACCGGATGCAGGAGGCTTAAAAACCGATCTGGTGCCTCTCTGTCGTACTCGGTTGCAAGAGTGTGAACAGGCCTTTATTCATTCCGGTGTAACCAGCTGAACATAGGAAGGAAAGAAGGAGATCAGAGTTTGTCGTCTTGTGCTTATCTCTTTCTCTATTTTCTCTCTTTATCTCCTTCCTTTCTTATCTCTTTCTTATCTATATTCAGCTGGTTCCACCGGAAAAGTCATAGTGAACGTATGACCATTCTCGGAATGTTAGCGCAGCCACGCTTTCGGTCGCGCAAATCGTCGATAACCTAGACTCTCTATAATGACCGGCAAGATAAGAAACGCGGGACGTGGCGAGTCGGGAGCATCTCATTATCGCTCCTCAGCCAATGGGGTCGCAGCGTTAGCCGATAAGAGCGCCCAACAACCACTCCCAGAGCAAGCCGCGGTCAGCGATCCGATGGGGCGCACGTGCGTTCAAGAACGACGAACGCCGTGATGTCTTTGGCGCTGCTTGACTTGGCATCATCGCCTCGTAGCGTCGGCAGCGGTCTTCCTTAAAGTGAAACAAACCGTGACGATTGAAGGGTGCAACCGGAGTCGTTCGATACGCCGCTGATCACCGAAAGCTTCGGCCCATGTTTGGTACGGAGAAAGCAGCTGCCTCGAGGGAGCGCAAAACTTTTCCAGAGGGGAATTTTTTTTTTTTTGGCCTCAGTTAGGCGCATTACATTCGAGATGTCAAATATTAAAGCATAAAATGCTTTTACCCTCTACTCACCTCCTCCCCCCCCCTCCAGTGCCTCATAATGTTTTCCGTCCGTGCGTCTTCCGCTATATTTACCGGGAAAAATTGATATGACGAGACATAATACGCGAATTCAGTTTCTCGGCTAAATTTAGGGGGAAATCGATGTCACGTGACCTGACGTCTCGGGACATGCGGACCGATTCAGTTTCCCCGCTAAATTTAGCGGAAAATTCACGTCGCGAGACATGTGCACCGATTCAGTTTCTCCGCTAAATCTGGGGGAAAGTGACGTCACGTGATTGACGGCACGTGACCTATACGTCAACTCAGTTTCCCCGCTTAATTTAGCGGGAAAATGGGCGTCTTGTGGCCAAAACATCGATTCAGTTTCCCCGCTAAGTTTAGCGAGAAACTGACGTCACGTGACCTATACACCAATTGAATGACGCCCTAAATTTAGATGTATTGTGACCTAGACACCAATCCAGTTTCTCCGCTAAATTTAGCGGGAGAAATCGACGTCACGAGCCTTATACAACCATGTAGTTTCCCCGCTACATTTAGCGGGAAAATATGCGTCACCTGCCACACCAATTTCCTCCCAAATTCCCTAAAATGCATTTCATGTACTATAGGTCCTTAAATGTATAAACAGCTGCCAATTAAAAAAAAATTCTCGCACACCGACATTTGGTTACGTCTGTAATTGATCACTGTATGCAAGCACCGACTATTCCTTATTGATCTCTAATAGAAGAACTTTCAAATAATTGCTTTTGTTTCATTCGTTTTTATACCGAACTATGGTTTGCAAGCAAGAAGAGTTCGGCAGCTGAGTGCACGGTTTCGCGGCGCCTCTACTCGACAGTGCTACTCGCGGCGCTGAATTTTGACGCTCGTATCGGTATTGAGAATTCATTTTGAGGCGGGAAGAAGGTATGGAGAGTGACATCAATTTTGGAGAACGTTGGGGAAAAGGTTGTTGTATTTAGCGTTGTAGGAAAGGGGGGAAGACTCCATTGCGTATGCCAAGTTTGTAACAGTCACTGATCTCAATGACAATTGCTGGATCCCGCTTCCCCGCACCGGAAACGAAGCCACCGTCGGCCATCTTACGAGATATGCCCTAGCGCTGTCAACCCTAGACAGTTACCATGGTTACCGTGTGTAGGTCACGTGAAAACAGAGGCAAAGGTCACGTGACCGCCGCCTTGACAACGCTTCAGCGGCACCGGTAAGATGGCCGACCGGTGGCTTCAATCGCGCCATGGGCTCGAAGCGGGGAAGCGCGATCCAGCGATTGTCATAGAGATCAGTGGTAACAGTTGACTGAGCGTACAGAGCGGAACTCGCTTACATTAACCAGAAACACTGCCAGTGTAGTGACGCGTCACCGCCATCTGTTGGTGGCCCATTTGGAATGGGTCCAAATTACGATCCCACCTGGCGGTTCTTAGCCCGCTTGTCGACGCTAGCGCCACGCGTGGTATCGTACTATAAGCTCTCCCATAGCGTTACGGAGAGGTTGCGTGACCATTCGCGTATTGAAGATCACTGGTACAACATTGTTTTTCGATAGTTGGATAGGGCGTAGCCGCGTGGTAGAAACTGACTACTTGAATCGCGATGTCTGGCTTGCACGAACTTGCTCCACATTGCTCTTTTTTTCTTCTTCTCGCTTCTCTTGAACGCAGCCAAAAGTATGAGACCAGGTGGAGGTAAGTTCTATAGAAATTCTATAGAAATGCCGGCTTTAGCTTTCGTCTGCTTTATTAAATTGCTGAACTTAAGTGCAATATTTAAGCGGGAAAATTCCAGAAAATGCAGTAGCCCTTCACTTGTTAGTGTCTTTACTTCCCTTAAAGGGGCGCTAACACGTTAAAAGTCGTTTTTTTTTTGTAGTGCTTGTCTAAAACGATGCATACTCATAAACACGCAAAAAGTGCCACAACGCGAAAAAAATTTCCCCTCGCGCGCGCGGCGCGACTTTTTATCTTTTGCGTGTTTGTCTCGCCTTTCTCACCTCTTCGCTTCTTTTTATTTGTGATTTAAGCGCTTACGAAATATAGAAGCTTTGTAAGTGGCATTTTTTTAAATAATATTTAATAACGGCATTCGCCAAACATTTGCTTTTTAACGCAAATGGAAAAACACTATGCCTTTTTTTTTTTAATACCGAAAATTGGAGTTTGGAGTGGTGTCGCCTTCTGGTTTTTATCCTCCCTCGGAAATCACGGCGGCGCTCGCACATGCAGCACTGAGGATAATCGGTGAGTCGGGGACTCGGACGAAGTTCTCTTTTTAGCTGCCCGACGACCTCTCAGACTTTGAAAAGGGAAGAGTCCAACGGTCAAAACAACCGAGTTTGGTGTCTGTGTACCGTAGTTTCGGTTCTGACTCCGCCGGGGCAGCCTTTCACGCAGAACCGACGCGACGTGGCCCCTCACGTCGCTCAGAAAAGTCCACTGCGCCTTCTCTTCGACCTCACACTGTTTTAAAAGAATTTGAGATCGCTAAAAGGGCACTAAAAGGACTTCAAACTCGAAAGCGGAGCGTCGTCTGCTCACAGCGATAGGCGGTACACACGGAGGAGAGCGGCTGATCGCGGGACGTGGGCGAACACGACACTTCGGGCCGGGACGGTTCGGAGGCGTGAGAGAAACTTGAGTTGCAGGACGACTCAATCTTTGACGTCACTGCACTGGCGCAGATCGCGCGTTAACTTCAATTTCGGCTTTTGAGATTTTTTTTTTTACTTCACAAATATTGAGTTTTTAAGTTTCGAATTTGGAGGGTAATGTCCATGCCATCGTTTTTATTCGTTTCGGATAATAAACAAAAATATACGATTTTGGCCTGTCAGTGCCCCTTTAAGTTATGGGCAGGTTGCTTCGCCGCAGTGATGTTTCTGCCTGGGGTTTTTGTAAAGCATGGCTCTCATGTTAACGAATACGATATTCCTAACGCACTAAAGGCGATCGCTTAATGCTTGAGTTAACCTAACGTCCCTCGTAAGTTCGTCACAGCAAAGTCGTTGAATTACTACAGTCGTTCCCCGTCCCAGTTGCCGCATTCTTAGCTCGAGTTCTTTGCCGAGCTCAATAGACCCTTTTCAAACGTCCGCGCCATCTACCAGATGCTGTCGTCCATTACCCGAGGCCGCCATTGTTTGGGCTCGTCCTCTGATCCCGTATTGGACACGAGGGCAACGTCAGCGTTCGGCGAGGACTCGGATCCAATCACACGCTTCGTGCCCAAGAAATGGCGACCGCCAATGTTGCCTGACGAGGTTTTGAAAAGGGTCCATTATTCGCTTTACTTTTGCTCACCCCAACGTACAGTCCCAGAACCCATAACTCTTTTGTTGGGTTCGCGACTGCAGAAAACAGACATTCCGCAGCCATAAGCCGAAGTCACACTGCTCGTACCTCACGCAAAAGACGAGGAGTTCTCTGCAGACATTATCTGCGGACACGCCTCAGCCCTGTTGCAAGCGTATTTGCTTCATAGCTTTATGAATGCTTCAAACATGTCTGCCGACAGTTTTGGTATGACGAGTGTGACCATCATGCAAGTAAGAAACCCGCCTCAGACAGTGTGCGCAGACTGCCTTTGTATTATAGATTAGTAGCGTGACTTGAGCTGTACGATGTCGCGACTGCAGTTCTTGCCCTGGCCCGTATCATGTCAGCTCCAAGTTCTAGCTCGACTAGACCTTGTCCCGAGTGTCCGTGAACGAGGCACGAAAAAGGGCGAGAACGGCCATCGAAATGTGTTCCTTCTGCGGCGGCGGTTCCTTAGGCGGATGATGGGCAAAAACGAGCCGGTCTTCCAAGCGCTCTGGGCGGACAACAAGGACTTCGACCAGGTGCTCATCTCGCCCGTCATGATCCAGGACCACATGCCGGACAAGCTCCTCTACGCTCTCGAAAAGGTCCTCCTGCTTTGTGCCTCATGTATGCGGAGCGCACTTGTTCGTCTGCTTCTCGCGCAGGGGTTGCACTGACCGCTGAACACCGAGCTCTGATTGGCCCCGACGGAGGGATAGACGGTAGACCGCGCTCTCAGCTGCATCGAGGTCTACCAACTCTCCTTTCAGTCGGAGCCAATCAGGGCTCGGCGTCCTGACGTCACCGCAACCCCTGCGAAAAAATGAGACAAACTTGCGAGCCGTAATCATCTCACAGTCGCTCAGCGGCCAATGAGATTGCAGCATTGGCCGATAAGAACTCTGAAGAACCAATCAGGACGCAGGAAGCGTGAACATAAGCCTCAGGCTGTCATTAGCATTCAGAGTGCACCGCGATGCACTCTGAACACCAATCATCGAGCTTGCCTCGATCAGCCTTAGCCAATGAGAAGGACCAGCGGTCTCAGGGGCGAAAGGCTGGTCACCTTTCTTAAGACTGCATGCCTGTTGGAGCGTTATACCGATCGCCGTTTTCATTTGATTGATCGGATCAAAGAAAGGCTGCTGGTTGATGCAAGCGGGTTTCCCCTGCAGCGATCGATTTTGCTGGTATAGTCGGCGACAGGTTGAGAGAGAAGTGGAATATCCTCTCACCTCTTTCCACTTTAGTAGTGCGAAGGCTGGAGAGGAGGCAACCTCCTCCCCAGCGTTCGCTCTCTCCAAAGTGGAAAGAGGTGGGAGGAGACTTTACTTCTCTCTTAGCCTTCGAGCCGCGGCAGAGCGGCGGAATCCCCGCAGGCCATTAGCAGCGCGGCGGTGGATCATGTGACGAGAGGAGAGAAACTGCGCGGAAAGGTGCCGCATAGGACGGCAAAGACAATGATCCGTGTACCATTTAGCACACACGCTATTTTTTTTTTCATTTTTTAATTTTATCGGCGTTGCAAGCAGCAGCATAGGACGGCGTTTCCGCGTTTCAAGCAGATGACACGCAGAGAAAATACGCAGCCGATGTGGTTTCTGGTGTGGACATTTCCTGCTTCAGTGGTGTGTTCAGCCTCGGAGTGGTTTAGCTTGTCTGTCAATGGGTTCCGTGATCAGTCTTTGCAGGGTAAAGTCCCTCTTTCATCTTTTCTTTTGTGTGTGAACTTGTTCGCATTGCTAAGTGAATAACTGAAATGCCTTTCAGACAGCTAGAGCTTATAGAAACGCTGGCAGACGAAATGCAAACCGAGATAGGTTTTATGTGTTTAATATCCCTGTTTGTTTTTAATTGGCTGAAATCAAAAATAAAAACGACAAATAAGTCATTGAGGTCGTTATGGATATGTAAATAGACGATCTTAGATACAACAAAAGTAGTTTCTGAGATCGTCCATAGTTATGGTCAAAGTCTTCTAAAAAAAACAAAAAAAAACATTAGATTGATACGTTTTTCACTCCCTCGTAAGACCGAGATCAGAGCTCATGACACGCCCAGTTTTCTTCGATTCGGCGCGGAAACAAGAGGACGCCGTCGGACGTGCGACAGCCAACCGCGAGCCATCGCTTCTCGCGCGGCAACGGGGGCCGAGCAACGGCGGACGAGGCAGCGGCAGACGGCCCTATACACCACGATTGCCTCTCTTTCCTTTTCCCACTACATCGATAAAAACAACAACAAAAAGGGCTGACTGATTTTCGAATGTGCGCGATTCGCGAGCGGGAAGCGATCACTCGCGATTGGCTGTCGCACGTCCTCTGGCGCCCTCTCGTTTCTTCGCCGAATCACGGAAACACGGGCCTTTCGAGCTCTTTGATTCCGTTTTGAGGTATATCGGACGCGAAGTTAATCTAATATATTTTTTATAGTGCTTAGCGCCCGTAGATTTATTTATGACCATAAATGCCATAAGGGTATAAATTGTGTAGTGCGCATATAGGGATCTTGAGAGCGCAGACCAAGCGACTATAGCCAGTCAAACCGGCTTTCGGCAAGGCTTGAACGCGCCTTCCGCGCTCCCCCCAGCTGCTGGTGAACACGGGCCCCACGAAGCCCACGCGGAAGGCGGCCAAGCCCCAGCCGGGGGTCACGCAGCACGACCAGGGCTCCGCGCGACGCCCTCCTGACGGACACCCCGCCGAGCCGGGGCTCGCCCCCGCACGGCGTGGTGCTCGAGACCTCCTTCACAGACTTCTTGCCCCCGTCCGAGATGGAGAGGCAGCAGTGGGACCAGTCTTCCACGGACCTCGCCTACCAGGTGATGGCCGCCTGTCTGGAGCACGTCTGCTCTCGGCTGTCCCATCTGCGTATTCGGAGAAAAAGCTTGTGCAGCGAGTCAACAGATCATTGCCGGCACTCTGATTGGCACGTTTTCATGGACGTCGCATAACCTGGTTTACAAGAGGGGAGGGCGAGGCTTAGGATGTGAGTCCACGAAAACATTCCCCGCTAAATTTAGCGGAAAACATTTTCCAGTCAATTTAGCGGGGCATTGTTCCCGCTAAATTTAGCGGGGAACTTTTCCCGCTAAATTTCGCTGGAAATTTAACGAAAATTTCCCGCTAAATGGGAGGGGAGCAGGAGAGGAAGGTTCGGATGAGGAGGAGGCGCACCCTCCTCTCCGTCCCTTCCCCTCCTCCTCCTCAAGAGCTGCGCTCTAAATCGGCGTTGCAGGGGTTGTAAACGTCTTTCATTTTGTTTTTCCCACATACGCGCCACGTCTCGATGGCTGAGCAATGGTCCTTCACCGCTGCTTTGCTCTTCATCATTGCTCATCGGTTTACTGTGCCCCCATTTCCACCAATATAAACGTGAGCGAAGAGTGCGCCTTTTAACATTGTCCCATCGCAATCTAGGCGGCATCTTCAGTGACTTAACGGCGATTCGTACGCTTTGTTATGTCACCCTTTTGCATACGCGCTCTGTTAGCATCACCGGAGGCTAGAAGTTAAACTGTGACAAGTGCTACTTCCTTATTCATTTTTTTCCCGCTTGAACTGTGGGCTGTAGTACAGTAGTTCGTATTGAAGTACAGAATGTCCTAAAAAAAATAGTATTTTTTGTTGTTTTGTTGCTGTTTTTTCGAAAATAAACTACGCATCGCGGCGAACGCTCATCCTCCGCCCAAAGGTAGCGCTAGAGGTTCGAACCAGATGTTAAAGCTTCAGCCTGAACCGATATCTTGTCCAAAATTTATGTGATTTTCTGAAACTTTAGTGGGAAAATGGGGCCCATTTTCGGCCGTTTTCGGTTTCTGCAGCGCCATAGAGCTCCATGTATTCCAGAGCTCCGTGGGCCGCCATTTTCCCAATGACATTTTCAGAAAATCACTTATAACTTTTTAATAAGGTGTCGGATCGGGCTGAAACGTTGGCATCTTGTTCGAACCTCTAGCGCTACCTTTGGGCGTAGAGTGAGCGTTCGGTGATGTATAGCTTATTTTAGCGATGAAAAAACCCTAGAATGTTTTTTTCGGGGACAACCCTGTTGTAAACTTTAGCAGTTTTTGTTTTTCCTCTCACGATATCCGGTGAAAACTTTGTTAAATCCGAAACCGCGGTCCAAGACTACCTTGCTAAATCAAGAAACTATGTATGGTTGCCGAAGACGTTAGGATAAAACTAACAAATAAAAATGCATCGCGAATTTTTTTAAACATTCAAATTGTGAATCAAAAAATGTAGAATTCCAAACTCTAATTTCTGTTAAATTTTGATTTTGGAATTTGGAAACAATATATGACAATTTCAAATTAGGAGAAATTTGTAGTTGTCATGTAGTGAATTTGTTGTATCGAAATATGTCTACCTTAACCTTCATTGACACAAAGCATCTGTATCTTGACAGCGCTTAACGTAGGTCCTACTGAAGCTTTAGATCCTGTCAACTGTATTCTTTATTTTATTACTTTCTTTACTCTCTCATTTTTATTTTCTGCCATTCCTGCTTGTGCTTACTTGGAATGCTTCCCTTTTAGATGAAAGCTCTGCGTCTGGTGCCCGCATCGCGAGAGGCTTCGCAGAAGAATGACGACTCCTTCGAAACAAGCTCCGCCTCCGAACTGCCAATCAAATCGGACACGGTGCGGCCAAACTGGATGTCATGGGCACCGCTGGCATCACCCGAAACGTACTCCGATGTATCTAGCATTTCTTCCAAAGGTAAACCTTTTCAGCGTTTTTAGGCTGCCTAGTTTTCGATTTTACGCAATAAAAAGAAACCCAAAAAATGCAGTCGGAACATGTTATGTATTGACTGCTGAAGGAGGCCGGAAAACGCGTCCGGTGAGATTTTGTGTCGCGTTGTTCGTTAGTTTATTTTCCTGATCTGAGGGATTAGCTAATTATCTTCATTTCGTGTTTGAGCTCAGACTCGCTATGAACTGATAACCCGAGCTTTTCCTCGATGAGAAGTTGCCCCCATCCCAGTGCCCTTCCAGTTCGTTGGAATGGGATTTTAAATACCCACTTCTTCTCTGTGACGGGTTTATCAGAGCAGATAGGGCAGTATCCATCTCTATACTCTGTCTCATTCTACGGTGGACTAAAGGCCAAAGCCACGGGCCGCCAGGTCCAATCACGTTCCACGCTATATATGACACGCTTAACATTGATTAGGGGTGGACGAATAATGCTCGAATCCAAAAGCGCTGCATCATATCTATAGCTTCGACGCAGCGAACAGCCTATATGTCGTGACTTTCTTTGCGATGTAAAATTGTTGAGTCATTCAGTGCTCTTCGATTCGAACCCCTGTCCACCCGTCCCCTCATCAGTGATCCGAGACGCGGGCACCGATACGTGCATCGAAACGAAATACCGCACAATTTCTAAGTGGCTCGTGATTGGATCTGTCGGTCCGTAGCTTTTGCCTTTAGTCCATCGTAGGGTGAGACGAAGTATACCCACTTTCCATACCAAATTATGCTCGGATTGCTGATGGCTTCTTTATTTATATGGATGCATTTTATGTCATTGACTCACTGCATTATTTGGGATCTATTTTGAGTCTGATACCATGCAGTGACCAGCTTTTGTTGATTGAACTGAACTGCTTCAATGGCACGACTTCGTTCATGACTCTTCTGCACAAAGAGTTAGAGGTTTTAAGAAAGGGAATATTTTTGCACCCTCAAATGGAGTTCGTCTGGACACCTATTGAGTCGTGAGTGTATATGGAGGGTGTACATATGGGGCAGCAGCATATTAGGTGCATAACCGTATCTTATTTTGGAGTCCATATAATACACCATGGGATACACTATATGGGGCAAACACTTACAGCTCTAGGGGTGTAGCTAGTGCACCCCTTTTCTACATCGTGTGTGCGTTTTGTTCAGGGAGCCACCACAGGAACAACGGCTCGGAAACTCAGCCTTGGGCCGGCATTCCCGTGATGAATCCTCTAGTGGCTTTCCGCCTCGAGTCACCGTCGTTGCCGCAACCAGAGGGCCCCAAAGACCAGGACACGTCCCCCGACGCTGGAGCGACGCAGCAGGTCGTGACCCGGGCCACCGTCGAGGCGAGGCCACCCTGGGTCCACCCGGACATGCACATTGCTCCACCCGAATCCCGAGGCCCCGACGTGCGTCCGGCCGATCTACACCTGGACTTCGAGGTGCGACCCGCAAAAGATGAGCTGCACCAAACACCATCTAGAACACCCGCGCATGACGTCATAGTTTGTGGATCCCCGCGCGCCCAAAGCGGCAAGCACGCTGAAACTCGACAAGGGTCTTGGCGTCGCCGCCTGCTAACGTCGTGCTCGTTGTGAGATGCTGCAAGACGCGCATGGCGGCGATGCTCATTCAAGCTGTAGAAATTTGCATGTACGGCATCTGGGCCCCGTCACCTTGCTGCTGGTGTGGGTAGATCGTCCGATAATCAAGCATAGCCGAGGCGGACCAAGGAATTCCAGACTGGTGCCCAAACAACGCGTTTTCCATCCACGGTGGCCAGACTAGCTCTCGAAGTGCGGCTGCTTGCAAACGTCTATGGGCGGCGCTGCGAGGTTCCACTAGTGATGACAGTAAGGGAGAAAAGCCGCTGAACTTGTTTTCTAGGTGGTATTGGCTGTGCTGACTTCTTTATGGGTGGAAGCAGTGTGTCATTTAGAAGCACCTGTTTTGGGAGGGTCAAGATCAGCTTAGGTGTATTTCGATGAGGGTCACCAGATGAGAATTGCGCAGACATCCCGGTGCAACAAAGAACTATTATGAATGCGAAAGCATTAACTGTCCCATGAAGCCAACCGACGTCATCAGCTTTGGAAGCCGCGCCAAACGGCATCTTCCCCTGTTCCAATAAAAAAAGCGTGTCGTCCGTAGCAGAAATCTGATGGATAGACTGCCATTAGCTGGGGCGCGTCATAGTTTCAAGGAACGAGGGCTCCCATTGGCTCTCGCGCGGCGTAGTTCCAAGGAACGCCACCAGAGAAGCCCTCTCCATGGCGGCGCAGCGCACGCAGCGGTCCGGCCGCCGGTAAGAAGGTGCGGGCCTGGCCACAGAGCCACGCACGGGCAAACTCCGCAGAGGCTGCACGGCCGAGCTCAGCGCGGCGCGGCAACTTCACGAGAGCGCGCGCTCGGCCGTCGGCCGCTACCTACAGGCAGTAGCGAAACGTGACCGTCCACGCCAGTACGCCGCAGACGAACTAAGGGAGCGGAAGAACGACATTCATGCTTTCGCGATTCACAACTCACAAGAAATGCTTAGATGTCCTCGGAATTTTTTTTTTTTTTTTTGTGGTTTAGGCAGCGCAGAACGTAGACGTATAGACTTTTCCGAAAATCGCCTTCTGCGCGCTACGAGCCGATGGGACCAATCAGACGGCATCAAAAACGTGACGATCATAGCGTCTTTCTTTTTTCTGTACGCGGAGTGAATGCACTTTTAGTATGCGTGTTTGCGTTTATACTGTATGTTCGAGCCTTTTACTACGCTTCTCGTCAAATGAAGTATTGTGGGCTTTGAAATGCTGTTTGGTGCTTCTGGTGTAAATCGACAATTTAGCCAGTAGGCTAGGGCTGCTAGCCTGAGGCCTCGTTAACGTGCATCACTCTGTATTGCGACATCGACCGCACGCTGGATACAACTCATTGATCCAGATCGAAACGGGCAGCTGTGCGCGGATGTAATCCAGTACTGATGTCTGGTTTATGCGGCGCGAGCTTTCGCTTGCTCCACGTACCCTGAAGTGCGGCTAAAAAGATGATGCAACAATGTTTTTTTATCTTTTTGTAAATATTGCGTATTTCTTCAAATTTATTACGTATAAAACACGCGTTGAGTCTTTTTGTTTTTTTTTCTCCGCGCAATGGCCGTCGCAGGACAAATTCGAGAAAAGCGAACAGCTTTGACCTCCTCAACCATGGCGTCCTCTCTACTGACAAAGCCTGGCAGATCGCCACGAGACGCGGCCGCCGAAAGTGAAAAGGTAGACCGGCAGCGAGACGGCGAAACACACTTGTCCCGAGCGATGGAATGTTCGCTCGTGCTTCTCACGTTCCTCGGATTACCGCTTCTTTCTCGTCCGGTTTGAAAACCATGTTTCGGGTCCTCGCCGCGGCGAAAGCTGTGCGCTGAATAGCAGACTCCCCGAGAAATGCTCTGTGCTACCAGATCCTCGCGCTCCAAATCTGCGACCGGGCACTCTTTGGCTCCGCCAGGTTTCGTGAGTATAGAGGAGGCTAGGCCTCCACTTTCAGCCAGAACAAGCGGTCACGTGACCTGGAGACGATTAAATGCTGCCAATGTTTTAACATAGCCACGCGCTGGGATTGGAAAAGCACGGGGCGCGCGCTGAATTCCAGGCATTGTTATGGTTCGGCTCTTCCCGCCGACGATCCCCGAATGCAATGCCTTCATTGTGACGAACGCAAATCGAATGCCCACGCAGGGCTCGTGTCCACCGGATGAACCGCATTTAAATATCGTCGCAATGGGGATCACCAAGCTTGATGACGAAATCCCGGGGATCGCATTGGTGGCGTTGTCCCCGCAGCTTCGTCATCAAGTTTTGCGAAGGAGGGAATGAAAGAAAACGTGCGCTTTTATCTTTCAAATTTCACCGCGACGAAGACGCTTCTTGTCAGTGACATTGCGCTTGAATATTCTTGGTTTCAGTACTGCCAGCAAGCTCGTGTAAAGTGAGAAACATTTCTACCCAGTATTGTTGCACGGTCCCTTGAAACGCACCTGCCGCCGATCCCCCTAGTGCTAATAATGTCATATATGTTGGCTTTTTTTTCTGCAGGATTTTAAGGCTGAGGGATTTTATGGACGGCCCGAAGAACAGCAGCCAATTCATCAAGGAAGCATCTTGTACGCGTCCGAGAAAGACAGCACCTACGCGAGCACGAGCACGGGGGAACGGCTCTTCACCCCTCGCGAGACAAAGCACGTGACCTTCGACCTGTACGGCTCACACGACGTCTGGCACGACCGCGGACTGCTCGAAGAACACGAGCCACGAGAACCCGCCGACGACGGGGAAGACTCCGGAGACAGCATGTACAACTCCGGGGAATCCTTCCCGCCAGCGTGCGCCGAAGAACAGCAGGCTTCGAACGTCTATGGCTACACGTGCTGCCAGAGATCGCCACCCCCGTCGCCCAGGAGCGATTCTGAGGAAGAGGACGAGATTAGTAGTGACTCCGGAGGCGAAGAAGGCCACTACGAGCCCAGAAGCCCACCCGGGTTGGTGGTGACTTCGGGGCCGAGGACGTCCAAGTGCTCACCCGTGGTCACTCGGCAGTCCAGGCCGCCGCCTATGGAGAGTAGCTTATAGTAGCGACTGGTGGCGATCTGACAGTGTGTGGTCGCTGTAGGTGATTTTGTTTTTATTGATTGCTTTTTTTCGTCTGGTGCTCACTCGTTTTGGGGACACCAACAGTCATAGGATAGGGTATCTCTGTCGCGTTTTGTTTTTGTGTTGTTGTAACGTGTTTGCTGAATGAGGTACGCGGTGGAAATGGCGTTCCCATTGCGGAACATTGACCACAATCGAGGCTGATTTCCGTTGCTGGGGAATTTTGTGTGGAATCGTGCTTTATTTCGTCGGTTGTTCCGGTAAGAGTATACCGGCCGGTTTGGTTATACTCGGTGACACAGACTACGTTTTTGTTCTCTTAGCATTAATTTTAGCTTCGAATTTCCGGCTTTGACGTTTTGCGAGACCTGTAAGATAAGAAAGATTTCTGTCCCTTTGTGAAGACAAATGAACTTGGGAGATGCATTCCAGTCGGTTTTGTGTGTGTTTTATAGCTTGTTTGTTTCTTCATTTTATTCATTTCTTTGTTTGAAGGGACACTGAAGATGACGTTGAGCTTTATTTTAGTAATAACCATATTTGGTGAGTGCATCCCTTTACACATGGGGCAGCATATGTCCTGCAGAAAATTGCACTTTGCGGGTGTTCAAGAACATCTAAAATTATTTGACAAAAACAGCATCGATTCTGTATTCCAGCCAATATTTTACTCTGAACGTTAGGCATTCATTTCTCCAAATGCCATTTTAGTTGGGCTATGAAAACTTACTATTTTAGATATGAATCAAACGCCAAAACGCCAACTGAATCAAATGACGTATATGCACAGAAGGAAAAATGGGCTATACTTCGTTTTACTTTAAAAAGACACTGCAATGAAAAAAAAGATTAAAAGCTTAATGGGACGCGTATTTTTGTAATAACTGTGCTACAAAAAAAAAGTTTTTTTTCTTTTTCCGCGCAATGTTTACGCTGTTAGGCGCAAGTTAGGTGGATGTCATGGCCCGCTCTAAGCCCCGCCCAGACGTCAGTGGCCACGCCCATTACCACTGGACTGGCTTGGCTGCTCGATCGAACACGCTAAGAAGTCTAGTGTCTCCCTTCGGGACATCCGGTGCGTCTAGTCTGGCGTCTGACGCCGCCTGCTAGTCATGCGAGCAGACGCGCGGCAGCCTCCGGCATCGTCTGCTATTCCACACCACCGTCTATCGTCGTCTGCAATGCCCGTGAGACGCGAAAGCTGCGCGTCGGCGTCGGTTTTCGCCTCCGTCCGTCTGCAATTCTGCCCCCGTCTCAAAACTTCTGCGACGCTTGCAAGACGCGACCAGGAAAGCGGCGCTCTAGCTACGTTCCATCATGCACGAGCCATCGTTCCAATACAAGTCTCTGTCCGCGTGTATCGATGTACGCTAAGAAGCGACCGAGAGAACTCAACAAAATAAATATGCAGTCCTACTTTTCGCTATCTGGATTATGGAACTGGAAATCTATTTGGATACTACCTGCATTTCAGGTTTCCAGAAATAAGTCCTTTGTCTGCAGTCTGGATTTTAGGCTTCCAGAAACCATTCCAGTTAGATTTCGTGTCCCATAATCCAGATAGTGAAAAGCTGTACTTTTTTTTTCGGTAGGGCGTTATTTTAGCTTTACTTTTCTTGTTCTTTTTCTTTTTTTACATGGCATTCGCGAGCAGGGTGGGTGAGCGTCATGACTCACAATTAAAACGCGCTGTAAAAATATTCGCTTTGGTGGGCCAGGTGCACCGAAAAACTTTAGAGCTCTTCGCCTTTCGAGGCGAAATGACGGGAGCATACCCGGACTAACCTGGTGCGAAGCGAACGCCCGATTGCCTCCAGCCAAATGGCTCGCAAATTCTTACCTGTGTAGGTATCTCCTCGGTATCGAAACCGTGATCGCAATCACCACGGTTGCACAATTGACAGGTCAGCGGGGCCGCTTTTATGGGTCCCACCATTGTTATTCAGCAAAAACAGGCGCAAAGAAAAGCAATCAAGCCAGATGAATCAAAACAGCGAATGCGAGGTGCTAGGGTTAGGCCAGTATCGCTGCGAAAGCAAGCATTCGCACAGCTCTTCCGAGGACGCGTTCTTGCCATAGTTGTTTGTTGCCAACTGGTTCAGGAGATATTCCTCTAAACAGCGCTGTAAACTAGAAATGACTCGGACTCATAAAAATTGACGAGCTCACCGTGCTACGCTCGTTCAGGCTCCGCAGCCGCCGGCAGAATGTTTGTTAACGTTTCACACCAAAGCGGGAGAAGCAATTTCAGAATAAATGTGATAACAATAATTAATTTATCATAATTATTTGCTTCTCAAATATATATAAAAAAAATAGTCGATTCAATTACTAATATGGCACGGAGACACAAATTGAGGATCAACCTTTCACACGTCAATCATCTCTCCAGCCAATCAGAGACGTATGTACCCTGTAAGCAGGGGGCGGGGCTTAGCGGGTTGCGCCCTCCGCCTTCTCCACATAAAGTACGTCTAACGGCGTAAATATTGCTCGAAAAAAAAATCTGTGGTGAACTTTTTTGGTAATATACGTGTCCCACCGAGGCCCCTTAGAAAAACAATTATTCTTTTGATAGGAGTGCCGAGCCGACGCTACGAGCTAAAGGAACCAAGCAACCCACGTCAAAAGCACGAATCACTAGGCCAGCCATGGACACGATTGGTTCGGCAATGATAGAACATGTACAGAAACATAAGCAACGCCGTATCGTAGCGCTTTTGAAGCGGTTTGATCGGTCCCATCCGCTCGTAGCGTCGACTGCGTCCGGACGTAAGGGGAGGCGAAGTACGGTACGTGGTTGCTACAAAGTACTGTTAGCCGATTTGTTTTATTACATGTTACGTCCCTCGAAAAGTGGCCTAACCACAATGGAACTCGAATAGAACCGGGAGCTATTCTGCATCCACGTGTAATGAGCAACTCAACCTTAATGCATTCTTAGTACAGTAATGAATCCTAGTCGTTAAGTATTCTTAAACTGTACCTTGGCGCTATACTCAGAGGAAACAGGCACTCTTGGGCGTTTTCGATTAACCTTCTTTTCGATATGGTATTGGAGGTTAGCCTCAAACCGCGATCCCTCGCATGTCCCTTCTCCTGTTCATACCGTGCGGGAAACCGCTCGTTAAAACTTGTACAAAATTGGCCTTGGCGTAGAATGAAGACAACCTTTAGTTTACTTTCTTCGTTGATTCTCCCTCTGTTGTTGTTTTTTGTTGTTTTTTAAGACTTGTGCTAGATATTTAAAAATTTTGCTTATCCCAGCAAAACGCATGGGACACGGAATCAACGCAATCAACTTAGACTATATACGTGTTTCCTAACCCTCTTCAGTATTCCTTTAAACTATTTGCTGTGTGGTGTAACGAGCAATTTTCTTTTTTTCTCAATTTATTGGAGAATTTTTTCTCAAAAATTCTTCAATAGCAAAAACAGTCACTGTTTTTGCTATTGGAGAATTTTTTCTGTGAACAACGAATATCGATTTTTGTGTTGCTGATGTTCCTCTTATCACCATTCCTATGTTCTTAGATTATCCAGAACTTTTACAGTTTGGTTCATGGCTCTGTTAGAAGTTTGGAGCATCGCCGTGTTTGACGAAAATGGCAGTGTGCTGGGCGTATCGATCTGATGTCACTTATCAATATCCGGCTGCCACATGCGCGAGGGTCATTCACTCAACACTTGCCGTTGCCAGCGTGGCATTTAAAAACGCCGTTCTCGCGTCTTCAATGTAGCGTCCTCCATCCTGTATCCATTCTTTGTGACAATTAATCTAAGGTTTCGTCAGACATCAGCGCTGACTTTAGACTTCCTATACAACGCAGTATGATCCGTGTCTTTCTCAGTCTTTGATGCTCAGATCATCAGTCAGCAATTCAAGACCGAATACTTCACTAATTAACAGCGCCAAAGTCACGAGGCGTCGCACGATTCACGCGTAAATGCCTCATGGGTAGGGGTTCCCGTGTTTTCGGTATAAAACGATAAACCACCAAGAGTCACTTCCGAGCCGGTTTTCTCCAAATCGAGGAAAAACCGAAAAAAAAGAGATAAAAACCTGAATTAAAGCTGTTCTTAAATACGAAAAAAAAAAAACCTTCACTTAGGTAGTTTTTTTTTATCTATAATTTTATTTTTGTGTTGACTCGGAACGCAGCCAGCAAAAAACTGTACATCTTGGCAGACATGTACGTAATGCGTTACTAGTAACGAGTTATTTCTACCTAGTAACTTTTTGGGGTAACAAGTAACGGATGAATGGAAATCCGGACTTAGATAACACGGGAAGGCACAGAATTCATTGTCAACTTCGAACTTTAGAAGCAGAGAGAACAAAAGAGAGGAGAATCCCAGACTCACCGGCTCTTCCTGAAGCACAGCACTGTCGTTCCTTCGAGCGCGTCACTAGAACGACTCTTCAGCGTCGCCCGACATGTATTCTCAAGGAAGCGGGGAAGCATATTTAATAAAAACTTGGAGATGCAGGTACTGCTTCAGTGAAATGACTACTGGAAAGAAAACAGTAAAGCATGAAACAAAAGCAGTTCTCTATTCGGTCGTCAAAGTAACGAGAAAAGTAACTCGCTACTTTCGAGGTAAAGTAACGCGTTCGTTTTGGGAATCGGTACCGAGTAACGCATTTGCTTACTTTTCTGGGGTAACGTGTCAACATGTCTGCCTCGCGGCTGCTTCTTTCGTCGTGAATCAGGCCCTTTACACTCTGTTTCATACTTTGCGTGCAACGCTGTCAAAGCTACTGGCGCGAGCGTGGGGCTTGATCTCGTTGATCATTTGCACGCGTTCTCGCGCAAACAAAACCATAGATGAAGCCACACGCTCGCGCTTCTAGCTTTGACAGCGTTGCACGCTAAGTATGAAACAGAGTATAGGATCTTTTCGTCTCTTATCGGTACCGGGTCGACTTTCGAAGAATTTGGACCACGCGCACGTACTAGCCTGACGGTTGGGGAATCTCACGGGCCGCGCCTTGTTTTCTTCAACATAAGAACCAGCAAACGCAAAGTTTGGGTTCCGACGCCCAAAATAGATGCCGAAAAACACTGAATCCGTAGAAAACAAATAAACCCCGAAAAAAAATGTTGCCGAATTTCATGAAAACCAAAACCCGAAAGCAATGAATCCTACCCATGAGGCCTCTATAGCTTCGCTGTGCCAAACGTATAGTATACGGTGCGCTCGCTCAATATCCGCATCCATAGCGCTTCGTCTGCGAACCACGAGGTTGCACGTATCCAGACTCGCCCTTTCGCGTATTTCTTCGCCGAAACAATACTGAATCTTAGCAGTGTTCTTCGCGGTCATCTTTCACTCTACAGGGTTTATAATGGGATTCATTGGAACTAACCTCGCCAACCACTGTTACTTATTCAGAGTGGCGTAAAGACCCGAGAACACTTCGGAGTCTGGTATTGTGGCTGATGCTGGAATGTGTCTTCAACGATCGAAGCCCGCAAAATAATGTTATTTTATTCACTTTCTCTTTTAGTGTACTCGTGTAAATAATGTCCCAAACACTATATCGCCACAATAACATTAGCAGGAAGGTCTCAAAAGGTCCAAACTCTAGCGTACTAGCGTTAATAAGTTTTTATGCCTGCTCGTGTGATTCGCTTTATTAGGTCTCCCACCAGCTCTCCATATCAAGATTGGGATCTGCTCCCAGAAAAACCGGAAGTTTGTTGTATATTCCCCGTTCACGCTACTGAGACAGTGTAGTAGCGAGAGTGTTTTATATCGAAGGCGCGTCAATACGGTATAGTTGATACTACATTCATCGGTTTCATTGTCCCCGACAACTGAATTGTCGCTGTACATGTGTATATTTACGACATTCCAATCTTTGCGCGGGGCGGGCTCTGCATCACTATCTTTGCTTCTGCTCTTCAAAGTACTGAAGTCAAGGTCCTCGTGTATCGGTGTTCACGGAACTGTAGCGTGAGCTGGTGACGGTGTACTCGCCATTTGGAATTTACCCTTTTCAAAAAGAGCGCGCCATCTAGTGTAGCGGCTGCGCAAAGGATCCGAGTCCGCCACTGTTTGGGTAAGTATATGCCCTGAGCATGTACTCGATACGAAGACTGCGTCAGAGTTCGGCCAGGACTCGGTTCCAATGAGACGCCCTGAGAAATGGCGACCGACAATGTTGCCTGAGGGACTTTCTGGAAAGGGGTCTATATTATATAGCATGGTCGACACTGATTTCGGAATGTTTGTTCGCTGTTAGGAGCAAAGGCTTATGGTTTCGGGGAACGGGAAAGCTTGTGCTTACTTCTCAATGCGCGTGCTTCTTCGGTGCTTTCGCGCTGAATTTAACTTTCTATTTTTAGGAAGTGGAATCCTATACTATTGTAGAATGAACTGTACAATCGTTGACCTTTGGTTTCTCTTGTTTGTTAACTAATTAAATCATTTTGGTTCTAGTGAAATTGGGTATCACATTTGATTTGTTCGGTTCGGTGGCATTCGAGCTGAATACTACTTTTTTTGCGTTTGGTTTCCTCAGTTGAAGGCTTAAACGTCGATATGAACTTTCAGAGCACCAGTGGACTTTTGTAATTCTCACGCGTATAAAAAAAAGCTTATTTTAGTGGCAGGAGACCGATGAAAAATGTATGACTCAAACGAATGCTGTTGTTGTTTTCTTTCTTAAAGCAAACGGAGCTCTTGGCTGTCTTGCTTGTTCTCTACTTTGTCCTTGTCTTTTGAGCGGTTTTTAACCATATTTATCTCGTTTTTACGAGTTAAATACCTTTAGTGAAACCACCATAGTTTGGGAAAGTCACCGGCCGAAAAGCACGTCTACATTCCTTGCGAATGGTGTTGTACATTTCTCTCCTGCGAGTGTTATTCTGATTTTTTTTATTCATCATTCCACAGAGAAGTAATCTTTCTTACTCACCAAGAATGCTTTTGACATTGAAGCGATTGTACCCAGTTACAGCTGCCAAGTATTTATAAAAGTTCTGAGAGACGGCGTCAGTAGGTGTCTGGATGTGCGTGTCTTCTTTCTTCTTTTTTTGTATACATTGACGTATGACGTAGTGGTGGCGTAATGCGCTCTACTCGAGACACGGCACATGCGTCTTTTCCAAGGTTGCCACCATTTTCAGACGAGCGGGACGTCGTTTCCAAAATTCTTTGCAGTTGATGTTTTTTGTTTCTGGTGTTTTCCCCGGTGTAAGGCGGAGTTCTTGGAACCCTCGATCAGGCTGCTCACGCACATTACGAAAGACGCGGAGTTCTCTGCAGACATTATCTGACCAGAGAATTCTCTGCGGACACGTCTCAAGGAGGTCCGAAGCACGCTTGCTTCGTACGCATGGATGCTTCGAACATATGTCTGCCAACAGTTCCTGTATGATCAATGTGACAGGACCGCCATACGAGGAGGATTCACACCTCAGACAATGCCTGCAATCTGTCTTTCGTATCATGCAGTAGCAGTGTGACGCGTGGCTTAAAAAGTAAGGAGCGATGGTATAAGCAAATACTTTACTAGGGGAATACATTCCACTCCGCTCATTTGCATTAGACAGAACGCCTACAGCGCCGAATCCAGCCCTGACGGAGTGGAGGTCCGCGCCAGTCCACGCGCATGTGCACGTGGATGTTCGCGGTGGCCGCGGCGGTGTCGTCTCCGATTCCACCTAAAGCCCCTTCATGTTTCAAAAGTAGCGCAAGGTGCGTCGATGCACGAGGCACGCGCAACGTGCAACCCTTGGGAAGATCATGGCGGCACAGCGTCGATGCACGTGCCGCGACCACTATACTCTGTTTCAGCTTGTGTTGTACCGCAGGAAAGGCTACAAGCGCGAGCTCCTTGCTCTAACTGTTCTTGTTCTCTCTCCCCCCCCCCCCCTTTCATATCGTATTTCCGTTCATTATTTTTCCTCTAGATGTGAAAACTATTGTACGTCGCATCCCTGTTTCACCTGGCGCTCTCATCTAGACCAATATGTGGTTACAAACAAACCGGAGCGCCCCTAGCGGGGGCCACCGGCGTAGCGCATGCGCGATGAAGTAGGCAAGAAGCTCGCCGTCGTCCATAAGCGAACCACTGGAATGCGACGTTGTCGCCGTCGGTGTGAGTCCCCGTGCTCTTTTTCGCGTTGGAATGGTTGATTCTACGTCTTCCTAGCAATGTCTGACTACTTGGGCGCCCTCGCCAAAATTACTGAGGCTCGTTACACCGCAAAACTTCGCGTGAATAATGTGACATGTGGCGATTCGTTCCGCGTGGACGCCGCAGAATGGACGCTAAAGCCTGATTGGCATGATGAGATTCCGCTCACTATTTTCAGTCGCGACGTCGCTCCGGCAGCAAAAGCGTGAACCGTAAGCTGAGATGGTCGACGTCGATACTCAAAGTCGCAGGCACAATCGGACCAAGTGAATCGGGCATAACAAGTCTGTGATGGCCACTGGTAACAATGATCAACATTTACTGTTTACGCAGGGCCTACTTACCCCAGCCAACCTTCAAACCTAAAACTCTTTTGAGACCTGCAGTTACTTCTTATCGCAATTACCGGGTCAAAGTTTGGTGTACCGGCCGCTGTCGCTTGAACGACCAGACCACAACAAGAAGGAACGTTTGAAAGAGCAGACGACAGTTCACACTATCAGGCGGCCGTTTAAACTTGAAGAGGCATTCAGCGTAGTCCGCAGGTGGTCCGCACAACTTGGCGGTGTTTTCTTGTGTTCATGTTGACAAACAATTAAATCTGACGACCACAAGTATCCGTGAATTCAACCCAAAGGGCTTCCCGCACAAGCAATCGTGGTCCGACGGCGTCTGGTTTTCCTTCTTCCCGGCACCTATCCACGTTCTTTGACGAACTGAGCAGGCAGAAAACACAGGAAGACTGACCTTCAAACCTTTCCCGACTCTTTTGGTACAGCCTCCGTCACGGCGTTTTGACGAGAAGGCAGGTTGTTGTCTGCTTTCTTCCAAAAACAACACAGACTGCACGTCCCGCATGGCTACTTCTGGTGGCTTCCGCCCACAGCCCTAGACCGGAAGTGCGCCCGACGCGCCACCACCGCGCCGTGACGTAATAGAGCCACCGTTACTCGTTCGTTAGAAGATAAAAAAATAATAAAAAAACATCCGGTCGCTTTAAAATGCTCTGTTTACCTGAGGCCTCGTAACCATCTTCGACACGGTACGCAACGTGACCTTGAAAACAAAATACAGTTGTTCTTTTCCACCGTCAAAGTAAACGACGCATAACCGAACGCCCAGTCTCCGACCAAATGTATAGCGCGAGCGGCTAGGACCAGACGCCAAAGTTTCAAAAGAAAACCGTTATGTTATTCAAAAGTTCAAAGCGATTTTCCCAAAATTGTCAATGGGAAAAATGACCCGTTCACGGTAACATTCAACTCCATTCATTCGTGGTCTTCGTCGGCCGTCATTTTCTCATTGAAACTTTCCGAAGGTCGCTCGTAGCTTTGGACGTGATAGTACGGCAAACTCGGAAATTTTGTCATCTGGTCCCAAATGCTAGCGCTAGCATTTGGGTTGAGATTGAGCGTTCCACGATGGGAAGATTAGTTTTGCTGTGAAAAACCACGTTTGTTTTCTCAGGACACAGTATTTTTTCTTCTTTCTTTAACATGATTAAATCTACTTTCGAGTGCACGACACACAAAATTCCAGTCTTTTTTATTTATTTGGCAGTCCGTAGGTCAAATAGACCATTCAAAAAGTATTTTTAACAATTTTTTTTGCTTTTACGAAAATTGATTTGTTAATATAGCGAACTTTTATATCGCCTTGTGTACACTTGGCATGTTTGTGTCAAGCACCCGATTAAAGACACGCCGTGCAGACAGCTGAATTCCCAGGACCTGCGATCGGTTTCCTGGAGGCAGTGTTGGCCGTAAAGCGTTACAAGTGACGGCGTTAGCGGTAACGCGTGCTTCTTTTGGTAACGTAGTAACCTACTCGGTACTTTTTCACAACAGTAACGCGGTAACGTGCGCAACTTTTTCTCCCCAAGACTTAGAAAAAAAATTACTCTTCAGTTTTCTTCGTGTTTTTAGGCGCCAAGCTACGTGAATTTATTTTTAGTGTTCTGCGTTTCCCTTTGCTTTTTTTCTCGTAAGTATTTAGGTGATTCCGTAAAAAAAGATAAAGTTGAATCAGATAAGTTATTTCATGGTTTAAAAAAAAAGCAACGTGCGTTACGTTTTATCGGTAACGCGTTACTTTTCTTTGAGGTAGCGTATAGGGTCGGTCACGCGTTCCTCTTATTTTGCAAGTAACGACTAACGTATTTCGTTACCTTTTTTCTTTCTTTCGGTAACGCCTACAGCATTGCCGGCAGAAAAACCCCAAAAGCCGGCGTCGAACTGCTCCTACTTCCTACAAAAGACACGATGCTTGACCGCAGGCATGATGACAGAAGGATCTCGCCGACGACGCATTAGCATCTTCGAAGCGTGCTTCCTTCGTAGACACGCATGCTTAAAACCTGTAGACTGTTTCTGGTATGACCAACGCGACAAAACCGTCGTACAAGGAGCGAACGCTCCCTAGGCGGTAGGGAGTTTTAGAAAACGGTTTTCCACATCCGATACGGTACACGATGGGCCCTCCGGTACGAACTGCGCATGTGCAGAGTCTTCTGCGGTAGCGCATGCGCAGTTCCTACCGGAGGGCCCATCGCTACCGTATCGGATGTGCAAACACGGTTCCCGAAGGCTCCCTAGTGATGGCGGAGTGTATTTTGTACGGTGGTTGAGCAGTGACTACCGCGGCTCAATGGGATTCATCGTATGTGTGCAGACCACTCTCGAAAGCTTGGTATACCTAAATTGCTGATGCGGAACGTTTAAAGAAACGCTCTCTCAGAGAAAACCCTAGATAAACAGGCTTCTGGCCGTTGGTAGGCACTGAAAATAAATTAAATAAAAACGATCGAGGTACACCTAAGTATTCTTTATGAGTTGTGAATGCGAAAGCATGCAAGCCGCCTGTCCGCTCCCTTTTTCATCTGCTGCGTACTTTTCGTCAGCGCGTGTGCTCCCCAGGCACGCTGACCTTGGACGCTCCGTGCCCAGGGAGCGACGGCGCGCTGATGGACACGCAGCGCCATGGGGTGAGCGGTCGTGGAAACTGACGAGCGCAGCGGCCAATGGGAGACCCGTCGACACGCGCCAGCCAGTGGAACCGAAGGAAACTATGTGCCGTTTTCGCGCTTCAAACTAATGACGTCAGCTCGCTCCATGAGACAGCTAATGTTTTCGCATTAATAAATAAATAAATCATTTACCGTGGCTTCCTCGTGGTATATGGGGGACTATAGGAGGTCGTATCAATTAGGCTTAACGCTGTTCACATACTTTTTTCCCTCCTGCAGTTTCTAGAGCTACCCAAACTGAAGAGATCTTCGCAATACCCAGTCTTTATACTGTTTCCGGGATGCTGGTTATTATCACTAGATTCAAAACAGCTGTTGAGGAAACGGCAAATAAAGATTATGTCCTAAACAACTTCCCGCGCTCTCCAGTGGGGCGACGTCACATGTGATGTCACTTGCAAGTCGAGCAGGAATCTTTAAAAAAAAATTCGAAGCCATTCCGCTCTATGAAGGTGGATGACCAGCGAGGCTTTTTAGCACACGACGCAGACGTGACACAGAATTTTGAACGAAGGTACGACCAGCATTTATTGTCTTGATCGGTGGTCATCGTGACGAACGGTACACACGCACAGGTGCCGCCCGCCAGCGCCGCTGACATTCTCGGTGCCGTTCCCGCCGTTGCTGTTCCGAGGTGCGTTGCTCTTCGGGAGTCCGGACTCTACGCGGCCTCCCCATTACGACGAGGGAAGGCAAATTGAAAATGGAGAACGGCAACCCAACGCTTCAAGAAGAATGCAGGGTATGTGGTGTTCACGCGTCGCACGCGCAAGCCTTCCCGTATAAAATATTCGAAGTAACCAAAATAAAGGCGTTGAGGAACACGCGTGCATGATGGCATTTGTTTTAGGCCTTTGTTTTAGAATAGTTACTGCTGCAGACGCCGACACATGTGGCGCGTGGGTGCGGTGCGAGCGTAGAGTTTTCGGTCACGCACACGAAAAATCCACGGAACCCTAGCTGCAAACAGCTTCATTGTAAAAGTACTGTATTTTGCGCGTGTTTTTTTTTTCCTGGTTTTGCTGGCGCGAGCTTATCATCATTCATTCCGCACTATCAGGTGTCCCCCAACCCGTTGGGAACAAGCTATATACTGCCCCGGTCCCTACTATATTTAGGATTCCTTGTTTTCGAATACTGCTTTTGCCTTGCACCTGTCCTTAGGGAAATATTTCCTTGTGTTGACAGAGCTATCAACGATCAGTTGGGCAAGTCATTTCAGGGTTGCCTAGTGTTTAGGTACGTCGACGATTACTTGGTCCTTTATCCAGACGTGTCCTCTGACAGCATCTTTGAAGTTTTCAAAGATTGTGCAGCGAAACAAACTTTGCGCTCGAAAATTCACGATTCCTGGGTTTACGGTTACATCCTCGTTCCTCAGGTCTTTGTTGGGTCGTCCAGCAGAGATTGGAGAAGCCAGTCCTCCTTTTCACCAGTGCTCACTCCAAGCCAGTTAAGCATGGCATAGTGAGGTCACATTTCGAGACCTCATTCTCCAAGTCGTGTACGAATTTCTGCGAAAGTAGCCTCAAGTTGCAGCATCAGAGGTTTGAAAACAGCAGGCTTTCCTGTGGACCTACTTCGTTCCACCTCTGAGGGATTCATTCTCAGGCCACAACTTCCGAAGCTGTTGTCGAAAAGAAAGGTCGTTTCGCTGTGATGCCCTATATGCACAATTCCGCGCACCGTTCCAGATCCATCGCTTCCAAGTTCGACTCGAGTGTGGTTTTTTCCTGTCGTATACGTCTTAAACAAATGTGTGAAAATGTTAAAGGGAGTGAGTCCCAGAGGGTGCAATGTAAAACATGCCAAAAACTTCGTAGAGCGCCAAGAAACAAAGATTTATTTAATTCCACTAAGCTGTTGCACTCAGTACATCAAACAAACTGGGAGATGCGTCAACCACTGACTCGGAGAACACAACCTGGAAGCATCAAAGGCTTCAAATGAGTTTTTTCACCCAATCGTCGTTCAGAGCTGCACGTGCGATGACTGTTCACCTTATTTCTCTGATACTAGAATACTGGGCTGGCACACCTACATATTTGGAAGATAAATCATTGAATCATTTGCCACGGCGACTGTCAACAACATTTATTTATCTTCATTGTCACTGATAAAGACAGAGGTCGAATTCCTAACACCAGAGATGACTATATTACTGATACCTAGTCGGGACGCTACTGCTTTTTGTGCTTGAATTTATAGTACATATTCGAAAACGTTAAAACCTTTAGGGGGCGGTTTTATATTTTGTGCCATTCTATGTTGTTGCTCAATGAAAGAAGTCCTGTTTCCGTCCCCGTCCTCGATATTTTCTCCTTTCAAGTATTTGTAGTGTCGTCGGATTATCTGCCGGCCCACAGCTAGCGCCACCTGGCCTCAAGAAAATAGGACCTGTAAGGCCAGGCAGAAAAAGAAGATGGAGCCAGGGCACGGGAATGGCGTCGCTAAATAAAAGGCTTTGTTAATAGGTTGCAACCCGGCTGTGCGTGCCTGCATCACGACGCCTCCAGCGAGGCGAAGACAGCACGGTATTCGTAATCGTTTCAAAGTCCATGTTTTTTGCTTCTTTTTTTAATTCGGAGGGTGTCATTTGGAGTTTATTTTTCGCTAAAAATTTATTATTTATCGGAGCTTTCCTTTTTTTCTTAAGAGCGCAGCTCTTAGGCGCCTTTTTCCGGCTTGAGCGGCATCGCCGTCGGCGTATCCGCGCGTTGCATTATGGGACGTTTCCCATAATGACGTCACACGTGACGTCACGACGGTCACTCGTAACCACGCGTTACATCATAGGGAGTTTTCGTAGATCGTTTTCGCCGTCCCGCAACGCTCTCCGCAGCCCGCTACGATACCCGGAACTCTACAGCCAAGGCCATCGGCGCGCAGGCGCAGTAGCGGCTTCTTCGTTGCGGAGGCCTTAGCGGAGGGGAAACGCGGTCTACGAAAACTCCCTATTGGGACGGTCACGTCACTCGCGAAGGTCACGACCTTCGCGAGTGACGTCACGAGGGAGGAGGAAAGGAGGGGAGGAAAATGAGAGGAGGGGCATACCCTTCTCTCCGTACCATCCTCTCCACCTCCTCAAGAGCTGCGCTCTGATTCGGCATTAAAGGGAGTTTAAACGTCTTTCATTTCTTTTTAAGATTTCCAATATATGTTTTTTAATTCCTTTGTTTTATTTTATTTTGTTTTCATTTTGATCAGAATAAACAAAAAATCATGCCCTGACAAAAACGTGCACTGAATTCATGAAGAAATTATCTGTTTTGAAAGATATTCCTGCATTTGTTGGCGTTGGCGCCCTTGCGATTGGCAGTACTTATTGTCGGTAATTTGATATAGCCAATCTCCTGGACGCATAAAACCTTTAACTGCCGTTGCCATTTTATGTAATCTACAGGTTCACATCTTTCACTGTTATAAAAACACAACCCCTCCTCCCTCTAAAAAGTACATATAGGCCGTGTTCCACAATTTTCTCGATCCTACTCCAGGGTAACGGTTTTTAACCTTGCCGTTCCAAAACCTACCCGCGTCGAGCGTTTTTCACTCGATGTTGTCACGTGACACGACCCGCAGGAGTAACTCGGATCCATTTGGTAAGATTTGGAACACAGCCATAGTATGGTCCAAGTTGGAAACCGGAACTGTGGCTTTGGTCGCGGTCCAGAAGTATGCGGAGCGAAAGTTCGTCTGCTTCTTTTGCAGGGGGTTGTGGTGACGTCAGAAAGACGCCGAGCTCTGATTGGCTCTGATTGAAGGATACTGGGTAGACTCTGAAGGCTAGCTTGCTTCGAGGTCTACCAACTATCCTTCAATCAGAACCAATCAGAGCTCGGCGTCTTTCTGACGTCACCAGAACCCCCGGCAAAGAAGCAGACGAACTTGCGCTCCGTCCGATCGAGAAAGCTGAAGCATCGTGAGAATGGGACGCTAGCGGTGGGGAGAAAATTCGAAAGTCAGAGCACATGATGTTACTTGGATCAAAAGATACAAAATAAAAAAAACAAGCTTCATCAATTAGCCGACGTCTACCTCAGCCTAATATTCGTCGAACCGTAATTTTAGATTGTGGGCGCCTGTGGGTTTAATTTCGGTGAAAAAACTGGCCACTTAGACGATACGGCTTTCTTTCGTGTTGAAAAGATCTTTTCTCTGACATAATTGCTACAGGCACCCAGAATCTAAACATTTTGTTAGATGAAAATTAGGCTTAGGTGGACATCGGTTCATAGAGAAATTTTGTCCTTCCTTAGTATTTTTTGATCAAGGTAACGTCATGTGCTCAAGCTTTCGCGCTTTATGATCACCGCTAGCGTCACACTCTCATGCCTTATTCACATTGGCGGTTGGACCGCGTCCGAGAAGCAGTTGCTTAATGATTCAGTGCAGTTTCACGCGCATTTGACGATGAAACCAAGCGGATCCGTTTAGCGGTTGCAATTCGAATGCCATGTGTGAGTGCAGCATCACAGAGTTTCAGCTTCCTGCGATGCGTAGTATATTTATGCGGTCTAAAAAGCCGGCTTTGCCTTTCTCGATCGGACCCTACGCGGAGCGCAAGTTCGTCTGCACAAGGGTTGCGATGATGTGAGAACGCAGAGCTCTTACTGGCTGATTGAAATAAAAGAACTCGTGGGTCCTCAAGGCATCTCGCATTGCAGTCTACCCACTATCATTTTCAAGCAAAGCCAGTCAGAGCTCGGAGTCGTTCTGACGTCACCGCTGCAAGAAGAAGGCGTTGCTCTCCGCATACACTGGCCCACTGTAGCGAAAGAACCTTGACGAGATAAGCGAAAAACTCCCTTCATTGGCCTTTTTCTCAGCACCACACCTGTGCTCTGACAAACTGTTAATAAAATACTGTCTCCTATTTTTTTTTTTTTGTTTTTTTTGTTATGGTGACTTCGAAATTTTGAGTTCTTCAGATAAATCCGAATTGTCGAACATTTTACCCGTGGGTGTTTTTCGGCGTTTATCGGATTTATCCGAAAAGACGGAACCTTACTGGCTATATTGCAATATGACGTCACTTTTCCAATGTTTCCAGTAGAGCCTCTCAGCCTCTCATATAAATTTTAAAAATACAATAACCGCGAAAAAAAGTACTGTGCCTTGCAATTTGGGGTACCAGTTCTGATATGCCTCTTCACGTGCCGAACCAATTTTGAGGCAGATCAGTGACTCCAAATTTCGTCTTTAAAGCAGATGCAGCACACTCTTAGAAAAAGGGTATGGATAGTCCTCCTAAAAGGAGGAACGGTCTTGTAATTTATGTTCCCGCACAAAGGGAGAAACCTTCGTCCCTGAAGCAGGGGAATAAATAGTTCCTCCGTCGCCTGCATCTCATTATGGCGGCCCTGAATCGACCAAATCGAGCTCAATAAGGCTTAACGAGGACGTATACGTCTCTTGTACGGGACGAAAGGAGCAGCAACTAAAAGCGGTACACGAGCTTTCCGCGAACTGTGTTTATTTCCGAAGGAAGGTTCCCCCGCAGGTAATGAAACTTAAGTTTCGAAACCAGTTGCTCAGTCTTCTCGTACTGCGATGTTTAACGGAGACAACCGATACCCAGGTACTTCGCGCACTTCACGTCTTACCTTTGCTGTTCCTCGAGTCACAATTATTTCGCCAACCGCACACCAAGGAGGAATGGCAATCCAAACCGCGAAACCAAAAGCCGCTCTCAAAAGAACAAACTCGAAGCCGCTGTTTACCGCGTAGCGTGAAAGAAGGTTAAATCGCTTGCCACCGATGGCAGGGTCAATCAGAGTAATTGCAAGTAGCTAAGCTAGGTGGCGCTAAGTACCGCCAAATTCATGTTCTACAAAAAATAATTTTTTTATTTCCTCAGGCTACCCTTGCGCTTCCGAATCCTCTACTACACACACATGTAAACACATTACCCATTCCACAAACATCAGGTGAACATACATTGGGGACCAGTGTTGAGGACATACACACACATGGCACATACAAACGTCAATATAACGGCACACTAACCCAAACACTACGCCCGAGATCTGCGTTTCCGTCTTTTATACTGGTCGTTTTCAACGTACGGAACTTTTCGGTGACTCCCTAAACAATAAAAAATATTCCCAGCATGTTGACTTTTTCCCAGCAATGTCATACCCCTGAGAGTATTTCGAATGGCTCAGGGGATGAATCTCTTATTAAAAAGTAAACGCTTGATCATGCCGTAATTATTTGAAAGCCAATAAATCAAGCCGCTCCAATGCGGCTCGAAGCCATGAGTTTGTTTCCCCGCACGGCACGTCGTAGCCTGTATTTCTATTGTAGTGTCTGTTTTTCTATTTGCGCTGTTTGCGCACGGCTTCTATTGCTGTCTTGAATAGACCTATTGCTGTCTTACCCAAGCATCAAGGAGAATGCAGGGATTGGTGTTCCACGCGCCGCACGTGCTGGCCTCAGCAGTAGTAACTTTTCCAAAGCAAAAACCTAAAACAAATGGCATCTTGCACGCGCGTTCGTCAATGCTTTCTTTTAGTTATTTACTTCGAATCTTTTATACAGGAAAGGCGTGCGCGTGTGGCGCGTGGAACACCAATCCCTGCATTCTCCTTGATGCTTGGGTAAGACAGCAAATGGTGTATTAATCTCTGTAGAGAGGATATTCACTCAGCTAGTGATGCTTCACGGGCAGAGAAATCGCTTTTCGATCAACTTCAATGCAGTGAAAACCGCGACTTGCGGCATGTATGGAGCCACGCCGTGGCCAGCTCGAAAACTTCTAGCGCTCATCCCAGCGCGCCACTTGGAGGGCAGTTTCTCCAGGAACCGTAGTATATTTAACCAGCAAAATAAAGGGTATAGCTTTTTTCTTTTTTTTCTCTCGATTTTACCTACTATTCCTTTTTAATGCTGAAATTCCACACTGTAAATATACGTCCTTTCCGTCATAATTTCGTACTTTTCAGTCCTTTCTACAGAGCCCGATAGCTCTCGGGGAGGAGACAACCGACAGTCACATTGGCCACACTACGATAGGAGCTTACTGTTCAGACCAGCGTTCCAACATCGACAATCCGCACGTCGACCGATTGCACCTAATCCCTCAAGTGGTCTTAAACTCTTTAATGTAAAGCGGAATGTCAACCTGCGACACCCCGCCCCCTCCGATCACGGCCCGACCAGCCGCATCAATGCCCGACAGTTTACGTCATCTCATCTTGTTGTTACACCACTGATACGCGAACACACGGTCACATCGGCGATAATTCCAGTCTTGTTCACAACGCACAAAACTGCCATCACGATGTTGCTGCTATGTTGCTGACACGCAGAAATACAAAGCCACGTTGATTGCCGGTTGGCACTCGGCATCGGAAGACAGAACCGAACTCAGCATGGAAGGCACCTGAGGCAGCCGGCAGCAAAAACCTGCCGGTCTTGGACGCAGTTCCTGCGATTTCCATAACGTCGAAAACGTCGACAGAGTTCCGCGTGGTTCCGCTACTGTAGATCCGCGTGCGTCCCGCAATCCAGAGACGGCCATCTTACCCAGTGTACGTAGCGTTGCCGGCACTGCTCCGGAACTTCGCTGTTTCTAGCGGCTTCGTTTGCTCGTTTGATAAAATTAGTGATAAAAACATCGATGCAACCGAAATGTTCTGCACGTTTAGAGTAGAATAGGGAATTACAGGCGGCCTTCGCTGCCGCTGAAGCAGAGTCAACTCAACAACATTTAATAAACAACGTGCGCGACGTGCTCGAAAAACGAAACCGAAAGAAGATGAGTCGGGAGAGCGAAAGCTTATCTCCCGTCTGCCTGGAGAAGGAGGAAAACGTCTCGTTCCTCCCTTCTTCTCATGTCCGCTTGGGGGCGCGTCAGTAGAAGGGAGGAAGACGCGCCGTTGCTTCATTTTTCCTCTATTTTTTCTTAGAGTGCGTTTTACCAGCTCAACGAAGCCATCGACACGGCTTCGTTAGCCAAGACCTCGAGACCTGCTCGGATGTTGTTGTTTTTTGCGACGCGACCAGGTCCGTCGACCTTTGGTACCGGCCTACGACGGACCGTTACGATTGCTTGACCAAACACCAAGACATTTTCACTAGACATCAACGGACGTCGTGGCGTGGTCACAGCCGACCGCCTCAAGCCGGCATATCTAGCCAGCATCTCTTTCTCGGCTACTGCTGCAACCCCTGCCGCCCCGTCTGCATATTCGCTGCGCACATCTAGTCCTAAGCGCATTATATGGGCTCTCCCAGGACCTCCAGCTCTACAAGGGGGAGCCTTGTATAGTAACAATGTAGCGCAACGATAGAACTGTAATGCAGTGCGCAATGCGCAACGTAGTGCGCAACGATAGAACTGTTGAATACAGTTTTATCGTTTGTTCACGACTCTTCAACCTTCTACTGCAGGGGTCTCAAACACGCGGCCCGCGGGCCGCATGCGGCCCGCGACTCTCTGGGATGCGGCCCGCAAGCCTCCCGCGGATTCGAGCCCCCGTTCCAAAGCCTCGAGCGCCATTAATAATAGTTCCATATTGTCGATTCATTTCGCTTGAAAAAGAGCTCTGCTCATATAACCTGCTCACACATTTTTTACTATTCTGTTTCTTTTGAACGGAGTACTACTTCGCCTAAATATTTGCTTCTCGGCCCTTTTTCATGTAAGTCAACCGGAACGGCATTACCCTTACGAGGCAACAAAAGCGAGCTCTTTGCTCAGGGATGCACCTCGGCTGCACAAACTTTTGCTCAGCATGAGCAACTTCCGAAGATAAAGCTATGAGCTCGGACTTCTAGCCTGACAGAAATACTATTTAAAATGGAAGTATTTTCTTATAATGCTGCTATAATAATCCCGAGGAAAGAGAAAAACTGCCGTATGAAGATATTTTTTTATGCCTGTTTAGCCTATTGATTTGTGGCGACGGGTCAAGCACGTTGTGCTTTGTCTCTCGATCCTATTAAAAACTGCCAGTACGGTCGTAATTTAAATCTTCTTATAACATCAGGCTTGGGCCCAATGTAGTCATATATTGCAAATGAAAGCTAAAGATGGCAAAACGGTGAGCTTACAAAAGGAGCAAGCACAAGGTTCCTCCTCTAGAAACTCTATGGCTGTTACTGGGACAATCGACGTTTGCACCGTGAAACAACATTGCGGTTTGTTTATATTTTTGTCCCAAAGTAGCAAAACATTGCCCCGAAAGGACGAGCGTGAACGGAGAAGAGGGGGGGGGGCTTTCCTTTGGCCCTCGTCCTTTTGGGGTGAGCAATCTGGCCTCCACACTTGAATGAGTTTGAGACCCCCGCTCTACTGGTATGAAGGATTCTGACAGCTCTAGATTTGTTTCTTCTTTACTAACAGAAAGTAAAAATTATAGCAGTACAAACTTTGGTGTAAACAAAATGTTATCCTTCCGTTTGTTTTTTTAATTTTTTTATACGTTATGTTTACGCTAAGATTCGTAATGGTTGCTTCCTTTTGGTCAATGACAACTTCCTGAGTGAATGAATACATATGTAAAATAAACACCATAGCACTAATTCATGGCTAGATGAGTATCAGACACAATATTGGTTACTGAACTCATATGCCTAAACACTCGCTTGAAGCAAATTTATAGTAGCTGGAGCTTGAAGATGAGACCGCCGAGGTTCTGGCACCAAACTTGGCAATAAAATCGAGACAACATTTGCAGTGTCGCTACTCCGTGGTTTGAATGTATCAGAAAGTGCTTCAAGCACAATTTCATTGGTCGGTGCCCGGAAGAGCTACAGTATATGTATATATAAAAAAATCTTCCAAACAAGTTTCTACAGATATATCCGATCAAGATCGGAAAGAAAAAATTTCGGATCTAGTGAGGATCTCAAATTAGGTGTGAAAAAATTGTTATATTTAATCTGAGCAGCTGATTATTTTTATAGGACTAAACTTTTTGTGCATAATTTCGAATGCAGTACAAAAAAAGGTATTTCTAATGCGGTCTTACCTGCATACAGGGCTCCATACCGAAGCTAGCCCTTCGGCTCCAGTGACAGATTATAAACATATTCATCGTCACAATCGAATCAAAGTTGTGAAGCAGGCGAGTTGTTACATTCTTGCAACTTCGTAATGCAGTGCGCCATAAACAATGAAAGATGAGGCTGTAGACAAATCAAGAACTGCGCTCGTTCTATCTTCTGCATACTGCCTCCTATGTACTCGTTTTCTTTTTTTGTTTGCTTTTTTTTGCGCAGGGTATCACGAAGTCGCAATCGAAATAGGAGTTGGATAAGACAGCCCTAGTACGCAATGCCAATATGCATTGGGCGGGGCAGTTCGACATTGCAAACAAAATGGACTGACAAGTCGGCACTACATTTAGGATCATCAAACACAGATGCGATACTTTTCTCGTGACAAAACCTTTCAATAATACCGACAGACGTTTTTGTTTTTTTTTTGCACGCTTTGAAACTGAGATAAATTGACCATATCAAGAGTAAAAATGACAATAAAAAAAGAAGTAGCAATGCCAGTGATTTGATTAAAATTATCCGCAATTTTATTATACACGGACCTGCAAAACGCCCAACCAATGTCACAAAAATGGTAGCGCGCAAATGAAAATGCTCTGTTGAACGTGAATGAAACTGCGAAACGCTCTTGAACTCTTCACGC
This sequence comes from Ixodes ricinus, assembly GCA_037355805.1. NCBI lineage: Eukaryota > Metazoa > Arthropoda > Arachnida > Ixodida > Ixodidae > Ixodes > Ixodes ricinus. Next base: position 123,511 of record JAZHYW010025353.1, on the reverse strand, counting down.
CTCGAATAAGAAATTATAAGGCGAATAACCATACCAACGGCGGTTTACACATTCCGGCAGCAGGTTTATACTTTCCGTGGCAGCATTTTGTGCAGCCGTCATCTTAGACGATCACGTGACCCTGCCGCCATAGCCGACCTTCAGCTTCGCGCCGTTCCTCCTCCGGTTGTGGGTTGCTCGGCCACTTGCTGAGGCTTGCTTTACGTGTTCTTTACTTTCCGCGAACAAATCGTCTGCGCTTTCTTTCGGTCTTCCTCTTAGCATTTCAGACTTTTCATTTTAATCATTTGGTATCTATACGTCAACATAGCTCTTGTATCTTTCTTCTTTTATGAATGGAATCGGACAGCGAATAGATCGACTGACTCTACAGTATAGCTACAGGCCTATATGAGTTCATCCCATTCTAACGTACTTTTTCATTTCGCTAATAAAGGGCAGTCGGCAATATAGCGACGCCGCATGAAAATTTCAAGCTGACGCAGTAAGGCCTACCGTCGAAGCTTCTCGCTGCATGTGCGCACCTCGTCTCCGCAAAGCCGACCGACATGTAAGCCATTTAGCGTGTGACGAGACGAGCGACGGCAACAACGACGAGGGTCAGCGACGAGCGACGGAGATTTCTCACTGTCGCCTGCGCCAGCGTCGCTCGGTTTTCGGTTTCTAGAAAAACGTCGCTAATTGCCTTGAGCTGTTTAGCACTCCGTCGCTTCCGTGCGGTTCGCCTCGTCGCGCGACTGACCGAGCGACATCGAAGCGGGTCACCGTCGCTTGTCTCGTCGCTCGCCAAATCAGCTTACATGCGGTTTATACTTAATATCGAGGCGCCAACGGTTCAATGCTGTATGCGGCTGGAAATTAATTGCAGTTATAAACCCTGCAAGCAATTTCCGCGAGTAACAGCAGATTCAGCATGGCGACTCGCTTTGATGTCGCTCGGTCAGTCGCGCGACGAGGCGCACCGCAGCGGCAGCGATCGGAGCACGCGTGCCAAAACGGTGAAAGTCACGTTTTCTAGCAAATCCCAAAACCGGGCGATGCAACGGGCGACTGTGAGAAATCTCCGTCGCTCGTCTCGTCACACGCTAAATCGCTTACATGCGGGTCGGCTTTACGAACACAAGAACGCAACACGCAGCGAGAAGCACGACTGCGATAGCTTTGCTGCGTCAGTTGATAAATTTTTCTAAATATGCTCGCAATAGTGTTTACTGACATTTATTAGCGACAAAAACGCAAGAATGGGATCAGCTTACATGGTCGCTTGAAGCGCATCAAAATCACGGAGTTGAAAACGAGCGTGGCTGGGTTAATAGATATAAAACTTGGAGGTACAAAACAGTTGAGAACGGCAAGGGAACCGGACATCTTTCAGGTGAAAGATGTCCGTTCCCGTCCTCGTCCTCGCTGACTTATACTTTCAAGTTTTATATCTCATAATCTTGCATCGTCGATCCATTCGCTGTTCGATTCCATTCCGCAGATAAGAAAATACAAGAGCTATGTCAAAAATATAGATATCAAATGATTAATTGAAAGTCCTAAATATCAGAAAAAGACCTAAAGAAAATACGGGAATTTCAACGCGGAACGTAAAAGAACACTGGAAACTGATGCCTCAGCTAGTGGCCTGTGCAGCACTACAACGCAGAGCCCTTTTATGCTGGGAGAGTTGGGCGACTGGGCGGGGCTTGCAGCCCGCCAGATTTAGCCGACTGCGAACGAAGAGCGTCCGCCATCTTGTGTTACTTCGGCAGAGGCGCGTAGCGCGCGCAGGGCCGTGCAGGTAGCGAGGCGCCTCGTTCACGCCATCGATACGTTGTAATAAACGAGTTGCGATAGATCGAGTGCGCTCAGACTATTTGGTGAGCATTATTAGAGACGTTTTCAGAGTTTGCAGTGGCTCGCCGGCGTTAACCGCATGCGCGATTGTCGAGGACAGTTTTAACGCGCATGTGTTTCGTTTTCGCTTGCTTATGTCACTGTTGCACGTCGCTGTGCGATCGTACCACGGCCACATTTGCCGACGAGATGAGCGCTCAACTGGGTGCAACTAAATTTCAGCTTATAACAATAGTGGCCGATTTCGTGGTCCAATTTAAGCGCTCACTTTTTCCGACACCGGGCATTTGTAAGACGCAATCAGCACGACGAACGCGGGAGTCGAATTATATGGTTACCTTGTACCAGTTCAAAAAATAATTTCGATGGGAAAGATTTTAATTTTTTTTCCTGTAAGCTATTTGTGTATAAGGATAAGTTCTCTACATTACCATCTTAATAGTCCTCTTGACAAAAACTTGCGAACTCAGTTAAAAAAATGAGGTAGTCTAAACGTCCCTGAATGATGTATATTACAGTTGCATCAAGTGACAGACTTCATACTGGAGTAATACCGTCATATAATAACAAAAAATATATTATAGTTTATACGGGAAAAATGGGCACTTTCTAGTATCTGAAAAAAAAAAACAACATAATCACAGATTCTACGCCTTCCGACTATGTCCGCAAAGTTCAAGCGTAAAAACAAATTAAGACCACTTAAAAGACGCCGTGTACCCTATTGTATAACCAAATAAAAAAATTCATTCAATAAAGAGAAGGAACTTGAGATCACATTAGCCCACATGCTTGTAAAGGGAACCTTGATATTTGTAAACTAAAAAAATGTTTAAAAACAACAAAAACGGAGCACTAAACGAATAAATTAGGCAAAGTTTCACCGTGCAAAACCCAAGACAGCTGAAACACGTAAATGAAGCCGCATGCAGATTTCACAGGGACATTAATCCCTCTTAACCATAATCGTTACCGCACCCCCCCTCCCCCCACGCAACATAGAAGCCTCCTTAGTGTACAAAATGTACATGGTGACATGCATAAATTCGAAAGCATAACCAAGACATGTGCCTAGTGGTTTAAAAGTGTTTAATTGGCACAAAAATAAATTATGAAAAATGGCAATCACCTAATAATGTCAACTGTCATACTTTTCACAAAGGTGGTGCTTCCTTGCAGCTGACATTCTTGGAAACAACTCTATGGAGCATCCTACTGTTTGAAGAGAAGGATGATGATGCTATCGTAAAGGAGACGTGCTTAGAAATAGGAGGTGCCGAGGCACTTCCTTCTTGGCTCAGTAGATGAAAAGGCATACAAGCAAGTCATATCAAGAAGCTACTTCCTTGCAGTACTTGCACTTGCAAATTTTCTCGACTCCAGTGCCTTCTTCTGCTTCTGGTGCTCGCACCTACTTACTTCCTTGAGGTAGATCCTAATACGCAACATAGTAAACCTTCGAAGTAGATGCATTTTGATAGGATGGCAGTCTGGAAACCGAACATGTTCGGTAGCCTTTGTCATCTTATCTACCAGCCTGTCAGTGCAGTTCGTCTGCTTGTGAAGAATGTCTTCATTTCGTCTGAATACTGCCTCAGACACCAGCAGTAATGCAGTCAGGCCCTTGCTTGGAACAGTGAGTGCCCCATCCTTGTAACACTTCGAAAGTGTAAACTTCACCGCTTCATCAGTATTTTGCTGATCCACAATAGCTTGTCTGCAAGATCCACATGTTACGTTGTTCTTCAGGACAGAGGCAGCAAGGTAGCCTGCCAAGTACAGAAATGCACTTTTTTCAGTGCTTGGCATCACGAGGTCCTCTTCCGGATCAGCTTCACCGGTGCCTTCCACCAGCTCCCTCACCTCTTGAGGAGTGGCGGTACGGTAGTCGGCCAGGAAGAAGGCTCCATCGTCGATGGAGTAACTGGTGTGTGCAGGAGTCTTCAAGTACTGCGACACGCTAATGATGCGAAGAGCAACTTTGCACTGATAGGGCGTAGGGATCGGGTTCCTTCCTCGAACAACAGAAAACAGGTTCTCGAGGCTATCTTGAGTGAAGCGGCTGGTCAGAACGAAGGTGTACTTGTCATCATGCAGGAGAGTATGTTGGATTCCCAAAATACTCGTGGTACTAATCAGCACCCCTGTCTGTACCGGCTTCCAAGCGCCATCTCCTATCTTCACCCTCAGGAAGAGGTCCATGAAAAACTCTAGAAACGCTACAGCTTCGTCGTGTTTCTCCGGCCTAATCAAACTGAGCGCCATTCCAGGGTGCCGACTGCACATTAGATCAAACCATCTGTTGACCATCTTGAAAAACCAGGCGGTTGTCAGGGCTTGACGACTGATTTTGCCTTCTCTTACCAGCTCCTCAATGGCACACGCGGTCCTGTGGCTCATTAGGTCAACAGCATAACTGACCTTCATTTTGTCGAAATGCCCTTGCACCAGGTGCGTGTCCGTGAGATGAGAAGCCAGTTTGAAAACATTCTTCCTGTCGTGTGCTAGAAGTTCCTTCACAGGCCACAGATGGACAACCTGTGATGGCAAGTTGAACTTGTCAACAATGTCTTGTGGAAGGACTACCTGCTGGGATCGACACAGATGGTTCCTCAGATTTTTGATGATGTGCGGAACATCGGCAAGGAAAAACATCCTCTTCGACGGATCATCTGGATGGAGCGTGCTGGAGGAAACCTTGCAGTATCTGCCAGCAATGATGCCGAATTCTTTCCACATAGCCCGGTTGCCCGACCCCATGTCACTTGTCACAGCAACAATGTCCAATCCAATGGCTGTGCATCGTCGAATTATATCCCTGACGACACCTGCGCAATCAGGACCACCAAATGAAGCTCCTGTAAAGTGGTAGGCCACTACTTGTTTCCATCGTGTAGACACCCCTCCAATCATGAAGACCAAGCAGTGGGTCGCCAACGTAGGAGCAGGTTCCTTTGCAGATGCCTGAGCAGGTCCCTCGGCAGGTCCCTGGGCAGATGCCTGAGCAGATGGCTGAGCAGATTCCTGAGCAGATTCCTGAGCAGCTTCCTGAGCAGATCCCTGAGTGGATGCCTGAGCAGATCCCTCAGCAGATGTAGGCTTGGTTCCTCCCAACGTTGTGAAGCCGCAGGAACTCTGTGTGCTGGGGTCATACTCAACTTTATCGTGAAGCTGCATTTCGTCGAGCATCAGAACACATTTCTTTTCTTGTGCATGGAAGTTGGCAATTTTAACCTTCATGAGGTCGAAAACCTCGCCCAGAACGCCAGGTTCAAACTTTATTCCTTGAATGTGGCTTCGCAGGGTACGCTCAGCCGGCAGAGGTTGTCCTTGTGCACGTAGAAGGTTGTACCCAGTTGATCCACATGTGAAATGTAGTTGCAGTCCCTTTTTTATCGTAGCGGATGACCACGCACTTCCACGGTTGGACTTCCTGCCAAGAGCACGAATTTGATCTTCTGTGAACACAGTTTGGAGGCCATCAGCGACATTCTTCATTTTTTGAGAAAACGCATTATTCGTTTTCTGCAAACGGCTGACTTTGTGCCTGAGCTGGGTCACTTCATTCTGTTGCTGGGCCAACTTCTGCTGCAGTTCAGCCAACTCCTGCAAAATAAATGTCAGTATTATTGAGTGTTGTATATTGGGAAGCGGAGCAATGTAGCCCCTGCAGTTGCATGCATGCCATAATGTCCCGAGAGATAGCCCACCGAAATTCGGGTGCATGTTAAATAAAAGTAAGGACTGGGCAAACTTTCGAAGTGAAAAACTTGGTCCAAGTGTACTCATTAAAAAAGAGAAAATCGTGCTAAAAACAAGGATGGGCTATCCTTTGGGGATGGGTCATCTTTCAGGATATTACATAGTGGTAATAGACCACATCGACAAAAATTCCGTATCTGCATTTGGCAAACATTCAAGTTAGGATATGGCAACTATATGCCGTAATACCCCGACTCAACGCCCACCACCCCACCGCCTGAAGTTCATGAAAAAGTGGGGTAGGCGACGACATGGTGTCTAAATGCAAAAAGTGAAGAAAGCCACAGAATACTCCTTTTTCTTCACACATTTGCATGGCTCGATTGGAGGTACACCATCTTCAAAACTTTTGTTTTTATCAACGTAACGAGATTCTAGAAACAGCAGTGCCGCATAAGGCAGAACCTACCGTCTGCTCTTAAATATGCGTAATAAAGAGCTTGGACATGCTTCGTACAACCGCAGCTGAAAGAGTGCCTTAAATTGGAGCGAGCACATAAATTCCGCTCGAGCTAACATGCCCGTTCAATGCTCCAGAACTAAAATCACGCGACTATGTGTAAAAAAACATAAAGAAGAGAGAAAAAAATCGCAGCGTGTTCGTCTTTGCGAAGTGTCGGGCGTCAAACTTGTGAAAGGGGGCTGCCTCTTTCGCAAACTTCTTCTATAGACAGTTGCAAGCAAGGTAACTGTCCGCCGCCATTTCTTCGCTTGTGCCAGCAAGCACGTGCAATTGCAAGCCTGCCAAAGCTGCCTTCATGCACGCTGCACGTGCTGGTGCCCCATGCACGAGGATGGGGCACCAGCCGGGACGCCATGCATGCAAACGTCTATACTCCATCTCTCTTTTTGGCTTCACTGTTGGCAAACGCATGTGCACAAGGGTGTAGTTCTGCAGAATGCTTTGCTTGCAGGAGCAGCCGTGCAGAAAAAGCGGTTTTTGAAACCAGACTCTCGCGCCCGTGCCTTCGCCAGCACTGAAGGCAACTTCTGAGATGGAGTATAGAGGATTTCAAGCAGGGCAGCTGGCCGCCGCCTTTTTTTGCTCGTGCCAGCAAGCATGTGCAATTGCAAGTCTACCAAAGCTACAATCACATGGATACTGCACCTGCTGGTACCCCATGCATTCGCATGGGGCACCAGCTGGGATGCCATATTTGCAAATGTCTATAGAGCTTGCTGTGTTGGTGCTGTGTGCGTACAGGCGTGTGACGCAGATGGATAGCTATGTTACTGCACAGTTTGGAAAACACACTGCTTCAGCCAAAGAGAGAAAGGAAATAGTGTAAAGTCCGGATATTTCGCAAACTTTGCGAGTGTCTGAGCTTTACCTATCACGGTCTTCAAATCCGTCGAACGAGACATTGCTGTGAGAATTAAATACAAAAGGCTTCGTTTTGTCAAACTTTCCGTTTTGGTTTTGTTTCGTTTTGGACAGATGTTTACATTCTGGGACGAGTGTTTGCTGCACTCGGCCATTTGCGGTATGGGGCTTCCGGGAAGAAATGAGCTTTCTTTTATTTCCGAACAAAAGAAAATGTTTGTTCTGTTAGCTCCATATTTCTTTCTTTTAGGTTCGTGGTCTTTCATCTCGAAGTCTGAGGTCGGGGTTTTCATACTTGCTCATAGTTGTGAACAAAGAAAGCTTCTGTTATCTCTCTAGATTTCATTGTCACGACAGTCTTTCCACCTTGGGGACCACGGAAGGATGATGTTCGCTGATGTCATGATCAGCGGTTCAGTATTCTGTAGAAATGGGCGAAGACTGTTTTTTTTTTTTAGAAAACTGATATTTCGTTTAAAAAGTGGGATGGGCGTTAAGTCGGGATATTACGGTAGGTACTATTGTGATACATTGAAATACGAACAGCGGAGCGCGTGGCTTTCGGTAGATGCTGCGTAGCCTGGCGACGGGCCAGCGAAGGTTGGGTGCGAGGATTCTTATTTAATTCTTATATGCCTTAAACATCGCACGATGTGTGAGCACCGACTTATCGCGCTGCGGCGCTGGGGCCTGTTCACCCTTATATACAGTTGTTTAGCGCGGACGGACCCCCAGTGCCACGGCACGACAAGTCAAAGCGCTGACACACCAAGCAATGTTCAAGGCACATCAGAATTAGATTAGAAACCTCGTACCCAACCTTCGCTGGCCCATCGCCAGGTGGCGGAGCATGTACTGAAAGCCACGCGCTCCGTTGTTCGTATTTGAATGTGGCGCAATAGTACATTCAAAAGCTGCATTTGGAAAATATTGTAACATGGCAGATACTTTAGTGGTTAAAGTGTTATTTTTTTATACTGTCTGCACCCTGGCCATAAAAGCAAAGCCTACCAAAGTCTGGTCTGCAGGGTAGGCTGAAGATGACATTACCACGCAGTCGTCGCCTTTGCTGTCGAGATGGCCGTTCAGGGGCACAGTATGAGAATCACTGCAGAGCGTGTGGGGCTGGTGATCGATGTTCGCAGCCTGCAATAAAGTTACAAAAGGTGTCGGCAATCAGTTCTGTCGCAACTTTCACAGACATGCGCATTTTCTGGAATTTATTGCAGTATTTGGGTATACTTACCGAAGGGTGTGCCTCACAATGAGCTAGAATCGACGGGGCTGGCGAGCAAGGGTGGAGCATTTGAGAAGGAACTGCAGCCTGCCCATCCTGTAGTTCAGAGTCAGGCATGCAAAAACAAAGTGTAAGCTCAAACAAGCATCAAACATGGCTGTCTGCACTCTAGCAATGAAAACGATGCCTACCAAGGTGTGGTCCACAGCGTAGGCTGAATAGGAAACCACCGTGCTGTCATCCCCTTCGCTGTCGGGATGACCGTTTAAGAGCACAGTATCCGAGTCGTCGCGGAGCGTGTAGTGCTGGTGATCGATGTTCGCAGCCTGCAATAGAGTTACAAAGGTTTTGGCGATCAGTTCTGTCGCAACTTTCACGGACATACGCATTTTCTGGAATTTATTGCAGTACTGAAGTACACTTACCGAAGGGTGTGCCTCACAATGAGCTCGAATCGATGGGGCTGGCGAGCAAGGGTGAAGCATTCCAAAAGGAACTGCCGCCTGCACGTCCTGTAGTACAGAGTCAGGCACGCAAAAACAAAGTGTAAGCTCAAACAAGCATCAAACATGGCTGTCTGCACGCTAGCAATTGAAAACGATGCCTACCAAGGTTTGGTCCACAGCGTAGGCTGAATATGACACCATTGCGCAGTCATCCCCTTCGCTGTCAGGATGACCGTTGGGGAGCAAAGTATCCGGGTCGTTGCGGAGCGTGTGGTGCTGGTGATCGACGTCTGCAGCCTGCAATAGTTACAAAAGGTGTCGGCAATCAGTTCTGTCGCAACTTTCACAGACATACGCATTTTCTGGAATTTATTGCAGTACTCGAAGTTACACTTACCGAAGGGTATGCCTCACAATGAGCTCGAATTGATGGGGCTGGCGAGCAAGGGTGAAGCATTCCAAAAGGAACTGCCGCCTGCACGTCCTGTAGTACAGAGTCAGGCACGCAAAAACAAAGTGTAAGCTCAAACAAGCATCAAACATGGCTGTCTGCACGCTAGCAATTGAAAACGATGCCTACCAAGGTTTGGTCCACAGCGTAGGCTGAATATGAAACCACCGTGCTGTCATCCCCTTCGCTGTCAGGATGACCGTTGGGGAGCACAGTATCCGAGTCGTCGCGGAGCGTGTGGTGCTGGTGATCGACGTTTGCAGCCTGCAATAGAGTTACAAAAGGTTTCGGCAATCAGTTCTGTCGCAACTTTCACAGACATGCGCATTTTCTGGAATTTATTGCAGTACTCGGTACACGGGTACACTTACCGAAGGGTATGCCTCACAATGAGCTCGAATCGATGGGGCTGGCGAGCAAGGGTGAAGCATTCCAAAAGGAACTGCCGCCTGCACGTCCTGTAGTACAGAGTCAGGCACGCAAAAACAAAGTGTAAGCTCAAACAAGCATCAAACATGGCTGTCTGCACGCTAGCAATTGAAAACGATGCCTACCAAGGTTTGGTCCACAGCGTAGGCTGAATATGAAACCACCGTGCTGTCATCCCCTTCGCTGTCAGGATGACCGTTGGGGAGCACAGTATCCGAGTCGTCGCGGAGCGTGTGGTGCTGGTGATCGACGTTTGCAGCCTGCAATAGAGTTACAAAAGGTTTCGGCAATCAGTTCTGTCGCAACTTTCACAGACATACGCATTTTCTGGAATTTATTGCAGTACTCGAAGTACACTTACCGAAGGGTATGCCTCACAATGAGCTCGAATCGACGGGGCTGGCGAGCAAGGGTGGAGCATTTCGAAAGGAAACTGCAGCCTGCACGTCCTGTAGTACAGAGTCAGGCACGCAAAAACAAAGTGTAAGCTCAAACAAGCATCAAACATGGCTGTCTGCACGCTAGCAATTGAAAACGATGCCTACCAAGGTTTGGTCCACAGCGTAGGCTGAATATGACACCATCGCGCAGTCATCCCCTTCGCTGTCGGGATGACCGTTGGGGAGCAAAGTATCCGGGTCGTCGCGGAGCGTGTGGTGCTGGTGATCGACGTCTGCAGCCTGCAATAGAGTTACAAAAGGTGTCGGCAATCAGTTCTGTCGCAACTTTCACAAACATACGCATTTTCTGGAATTTATTGCAGTACTCAAGTACACTTACCGAAGGGTGTGCCTCACAACGAGCTAGAGTCGACGGGGCTGGCGAGCAAGGATGGAGCATTTGAGAGGAAACTGCAGCCTGCACGTCCTGTAGTACAGAGTCAGGCATGCAAAAACAAAGTGTAAGCTCAAACAAGCATCAAACATGGCTGTCTGCACTCTGGCAATGAAAACGATGCCTACCAAGGTCTGGTCCACAGCGTAAGCTGAATATGACACCATTGCGCAGTCATCCCCTTCGCTGTCGGGCTGGCCGTTGGGGGGCACAGTATCCGAGTCGTCGCAAAGCATGTGGTGGTGGTGATCGACGTTTGCAGCCTGCAATAGAGTTACAAAAGGTTCCGGCAATCAGTTTTGTCGCAACTTTCACAAACATACGCATTTTCTGGAATTTATTGCAGTACTCAAGTACACTTACCGAAGGGTGTGCCTCACAACGAGCTAGAGTCGACGGGGCTGGCGAGCAAGGATGGAGCATTTGAGAGGAAACTGCAGCCTGCACGTCCTGTAGTACAGAGGTCAGGCATGCAAAAACAAAGTGTAAGCTCAAACAAGCATCAAACATGGCTGTCTGCACTCTGGCAATGAAAACGATGCCTACCAAGGTCTGGTCCACAGCGTAAGCTGAATATGACACCATTGCGCAGTCATCCCCTTCGCTGTCGGGCTGGCCGTTGGGGGGCACAGTATCCGAGTCGTCGCAAAGCATGTGGTGGTGGTGATCGACGTTTGCAGCCTGCAATAGAGTTACAAAAGGTTCCGGCAATCAGTTTTGTCGCAACTTTCACAAACATACGCATTTTCTGGAATTTATTGCAGTACTCAAGTACACTTACCGAAGGGTGTGCCTCACAACGAGCTAGAGTCGACGGGGCTGGCGAGCAAGGATGGAGCATTTGAGAGGAAACTGCAGCCTGCACGTCCTGTAGTACAGAGTCAGGCATGCAAAAACAAAGTGTAAGGTCGAACAAGCATCAAACATGGCTGTCTGCACTCTGGCAATGAAAACGATGCCTACCAAGGTCTGGTCCACAGCGTAAGCTGAATATGACACCATTGCGCAGTCATCCCCTTCGCTGTCGGGCTGGCCGTTGGGGGGCACAGTATCCGAGTCGTCGCAAAGCATGTGGTGGTGGTGATCGACGTTTGCAGCCTGCAATAGAGTTACAAAAGGTTCCGGCAATCAGTTTTGTCGCAACTTTCAGAGACATACAAATTTTCTGGAATTTCATGCAGTACTCAAGTACACTTACCGAGGGGTGTGCCTCACAATCAACCAGAGTCAATGGGGAGGATGTCAGTGCTTCTGACGAGCATGGGTGTTCTGTACAAGGAAGAACTTTGGTCTGCAGGTCACCTTGTGGCCTGGCCGGGAAGTCCTAAAATGTAACAATTGAGTCTAAGCTCGAAGGAACATCAAACACAGTCAGGTTTGAGCTGCACTCGCAACACTTACTAAAGTCTGCGCTACAAGGCAAGCTGACAGAGAACTCGAGAGAAAGGTATCTTAAGTCTGACGACAGCTTCGGGAAGGAACAGCCTGTATAATAATGCAATAAAGTGTGGGATTAGTAGCACTCTAAACTGCGAGCACTAATCTCTGAAAAAATTGACCCCACCACGAATGATTACTGAAGGGAGACAACAAAAGATTGTATATTGATAAAATGCAGTGGGACCAAGACACATTTGCTGAAAACGACACAATCTTTTACCACGCATCACAATTGCTCAAATTTACTGAGTGGTATGGACAGACTGGACAACCTCCTTTAGAATCGAACAGTGTAGAATACTATCGGAGATCTCTCAATGTGACTGTGCAAGGAATCCCCTTAGTTGAAATGGGGCCAAAGTTCATTGGCATGAATGTCCTGTATGGCTGTGTCTCCATGAGAACTGTATCAGCTTGCAAGGTAGGAAGGAGCCTTACGTCTCTAGGTCTTGGAGGCTTTCTTTTGGTTGTCTTCTTCATGTGCGAAAATAATGTTGGAATAGCAGACTGCTTGAGTTTCAAGCCATCTTGCCTGTTCCTCTCATACTGGTCATCATCAAAATGTACCTAGAAAAAAAGAGTAATTTTTACACCACAACTCAATTTATTAAGTCTTATGGGGTCACTGAGTTTAGACGAATCAGCGATAATAAGGAGTTCTATATTTCTTATAAACCCTAAACGAACTCTGTGCCTTCGCGTGAGCGAAAAACGCGTAACACAAACAAAGACCAAAAAAGTAAGAACCTCGTGAGTACGATCAGCGGCTCCGAGATATCGCGAAAACATCGAAATTATAGCGCGGATGTAGTTTGTTGGGAGCTTTTCGTTCAAAGGTTCGAAAAGACCAGAAAAACCGGCGATTGCTTGTTCGCGCTCGCTCTCTACGAGCTCGCGAGCAGCGTGAGAGCACGCATTTGTGCGAGCCATAGGGAGTTTTAGCAGGTCGTTTCCACACGAACGGTTCGACCTCAAACGCATCGGCGACGCCACTGCGCATGCGCGCGCGAGTCGTTCGGGACGTCGGGAGGCTCTTCTCGTTCGTTTCTCCCATTCCGGCCGCTGGAGTCGTCGCCGGAACGCAGCCAGCACCGTTCCCGACTCGGGTAAAAACAAAGATGGCGGTCGGTTCGGCGACTGCCTTCGCCGACCCAGCCGAGCGTTAGGCTTAGGACAGCGGGAGGTGATTCGCCGTCCTGTTAGTCTGCTTCATTTGAGAGGTTGAACCAAATCATTTCGAGGACTGCTCACAATGGTAAGCGATCGTGAATGCTGTAAACAACGCATGCTAGTAAAATTTTGCGATCTGCGGGCAGACTAGCTGCCGCGGCGACCGCGAGCAGACGAAATGATTTGGTTCGACGGCACACAACGTGAACGATCGTTCAAGTTCAGGATGACGGAGACACACCACATACCTTTACGGTCGTTTAGATACTTTTTACTCCATCTAGCTTCGCAGTTCTTGAAATTCCGACCGGCAAATGTTGCATCGGCCGTCTTGTTTACATCAGTCGCACGCCGGAAACACGAGCCGCCGCCCGCCACCACGGTGTCCGCCACGGATTTACACGTTGCAGAATGTTTCACATGCTCACTAGAAGATGGCGCCACCGTTAAGCCCCATCATCATCATCGTTTACACGGTCGCGCAACTTTCACGATTCGCTAAAGTATGTGAAATTTCACGTACGGTTTCACGGAACGGACCAGCCGTACCGTTTGTGATTTCGGAACCGTGTGCTTGAAAAACGACTTGCTAAAACTCCTATTGAAGCGAGTGCGTACGGTTGGGCCGTACTTCGATTGCTCGGTACACATCACGAACCAAAGATCCTTCGCTGCGCGCTCCTTTTCCCACTAATGAGTAGAACAGCGAAGGCGCCGCTATCTCATGCGGTCGTTTTCCCAGCCTATCAGCCTATGTGCTCGCGCTCGCGCTCGCGCCTTAACTGCCTGAATATTGCCTTTGCAATCCTCTGGAAGATTGCCTGTATGTCTTAGTCTTAGTTTTTATTGGCTCAGGAGATAAAACATAAACGCAGCTGAGTGTGAGAGCTTACCTCGCAGAGACGAGAGTTTGCGTTAGGCTTCCACTTGTCACGCCGAACGTTCGCTTGCCAGATGCGACTCCTCGCACGGTTTCGTTGTCCTTCAGGAAGCGATGCAACTGGAAACCTTTTTTCCTTGTGTTGGAACACCCCACCGCGCTGCAGCACCCCATTTGTTGGAGTGGAAACACAGCGTATGCACTCAAGAACAGCTAGGACCCATCGGAGTAGCGCTTGAGCCAGCTGCCTGGCTCACTCAGCTCGCTCCGGAAAACACAAGATGGCGGGGACCGACAACTAGAATTTGATTTGGATTTGGATTTGGATTTTGGATTCCGAGGCGTTGTTGTCAGACCCTGGTCAGACTATGATGTATTTGTTGCCAGACTGTCGGGTACTTCAAAAGATCGCCAAACTCTCCCAGTATACAAGGGCTCTGACACAACGCAGAGCAACGGGGAGAAACTGAAGGTCGGCAATGGCGGCCCGGAAAGCGCGCGGGAGGGCGCGCCGACTGGTGGCAGCTGAAGTAACTGACTCGCTGAAAGCGTTTATACGGGTGAGAGCGGGTGCTCACGATGAGAACAAGGAACTCCGAACATGTAATCCGGGATCATCACATATCTCAATGACAACTGCTGGATCGCGTTTCCCGCTCCCTCAAGTGAAGTAATCGGACGCAACCTCGCTGGGATACGATTTGCGGTTTTGCCAGCGTTTTGCTGCGGTTTTCCAGCGTGCTATAACATGTTTTCTACTCGTTCGTCGTCATTCGCCGAAGACGTTGATTAAGCTCCTGGGTGAGGCGTGATACTTGCCGTTGAGAACGCGGAAATTTTTCCCAAAGCGCAGTGCCGCAGGAAAGGGCATAACTCGTCGAAAGCAAGTGTCGCCGGTCTGGCAGCGCATGTTCAAAGCTTCCTTGGCACGCCGAAGTGCAGCATCTCTGTGCCTTCGCACGCGCTGGATACCGACCAAGAATCGACGCCGTGTGGATGTGCTTTGCGAGTGCAATGTGCGTAGGTACAACTTGTCGAGCAAGTGTCACCGGTCTTGCGGCATGATCAGAGCTCCTTGGCACGCCAAGTGCTGCATCTTTGTGCCTTCGCACGCTCGGATACCGATCAAGAATCGACGCCGCACCAAAGTTCTGAACGTGTGTCGTGCACAGATGCCTTTAGATCATTTATATATACATATCGGCCACGGAGTTCTGGATCGTTCAGCTGTTCCGGTGAGTTGCTATCGATAAAATGGGGGGGGGGGGGAATCTGTACGTGTTCTAATGTACTATTAACCATGGCTATGTTCCAAATCTACTCTAATGGATCACACCGGAGCACGAATAGAGCAAAGCTGTGGAGCCAGGAGGGTTTTCGAAAGCAAAAGTACAAGACGGCAAGAATGAAAATCTTTGAGGTGCGGCCCATATGGTCGCGTGCAATCTGTTGACCGATCACAATTAGGCGAGCAGCGCTCAAACGTCAAGAGCAATTAAGTAGGTTGATAATGAGCCAGCACTGATCAGTGATGAGGAGCTGTTTTGCGCAGTATTCTGTAAATCGTCTAAGGACGAAAAAAAGACGTACCTCCCACCCCCCCCCGCTCTTCCGTCGCTACTGGACGCTGCCGCAAGTAAGACGCTGATCCAGAGGCACATACGGCTTCACGCACATTGCACTCGCAAAACACATTCCCACGGCGTCGATTCTTGGTCGGTATCCAAGCGTGCGAAGGCACAGAGACACGGCGCTTCGGCGTGCCAAGGAAGCTTTGAACACGCCGCCAGACCGGCGACACTTGCTTTCGACGAGTTATGCCTTTTTCCTGCGGCACTGCGCTTCGGTGAAAATTTCCACGTGTTCTCAACGGCAAGTATCACGCCTCACCGAGGATCCTAAAAGCGTCTTCGGCGAATGAGGACGAACGAGTAGAAAAACATGCCTATAGCACGCTGAAGAACCGCAGCCAAAGGCTAGCAAAACCGCAAATCGTATCCCTGCGAGTTTGCGTCCGGTGGCTTCACTCGCGCTGCAGCGAACAAGCGGGGAAGCGCGATCCAGCAGTTGTCATTGATATCAGTGGGGATCACTGAGACCACACAGCACAATCACAAGTGAGGCTGTTAGAAATACTCAACGTCCAGCTGCAGAAACGTATCATGCACCGCAGTCGCCCGGCACAAATACGAAGTCGGCGGATTCTCTTGACGTGGTGACTATCGCAACTACAAAACGGAACGACCGCAACCGCCGCAACTGTCGCCGCGCGGGCGCGCGGACGCGCGGCATGCTGCAGCAGTCTCCTCGCCCTGTAACAATGCGCGGATGCCCGCTTTCAAAACTCTCGAACCGCTCGAACCACACAACTGGAACATCCGAACAAAGCAAGGGCCTTCACTGGAACTATTTTCTTAGTCGTAGGAAGAACCTGGTCATCAGGTTCCCTTTTTATTTTGTATGTGTTTGGTGCTCTTTTCGGCGCCTCTCTGAACGCTGGCCGCCTCCTTTGGTGTGTATTTGTGCCTTGTTTATTTGTCTCGTTTTTGTTCGGCCTGCACGGATTTGCCGCCAAAAGATTCTAACTGGAACGCGACAAAAGTAAAAAAAAAGAACAACAAAATAGCCTTTCTCGAGGTTTTAACTGGGAACGATTGGCACGAAAATGCAGCACGGTAAGTGGTACCACCGTCTGATCGGCATAACACCTACGGGCTCCACATAACAAAAAACAAAAATAAAAAGAACATAACTGGCGTTCCACATATATTACCCGATCTACATAAAATATCGACTTGTTCCAGAAGAAATTATGTGGAACGTTAATTTAACTGCAGTTTGGGGAACCAGATTAAGAGTGTGCGGCCGCAAGTTTTAGGCGTGACAACATCTACGTGCCGAGTCTCATAAAACGAAACTCATGCCCCCAATGCAATCTTATTTATTTGTAAATCGCCGGAACAATGGAATGAAATAAGAGTGTCATATCAGGAACCCTTTCGAAAGTCTGCCCTCTTTTGGAAGACGTAGAATCCCTGCACAATGACAGATACAAGCGCGAACTCGTTGCGTTGGATTGCGCCTCAGCTGCGCGAGCCTTCGTGCAGCCCGAGCACAAGTCGAAGCTACTCGCTTGTGTTATTGGCACGTTCCGCGGTCTCGCTTGTTACGCCATCGTGCAGTGGGCCGGATCTCCTATCAATCGGGACGGGACATTCGAAAGGTGTCTATTCACAAGTCGCCGCATCGCCGCGGCCGCACTGGACATGCGAGGAATATCACAAGATGGCGGCGTGGATGACGTCATGTCAGCGTCGGACGTGCTATGATGCGGTAGTGCTTTCACCGTCGTATTTGGTCTGATGAGGTTTATCCATGTTCGACATTTTAGTGATGCGTAAACAATAGAACCAGAGACAGAGCGCCCCAACGGTCGATTTTAGGCTCAAGTTTCAACTTGATCACGCGAGAATTAGTATACACGGTATTGTCACAATTTGTACATTAGCACCTACGGTGGCATACATGTCTATAATAAAATTTAAAATAAAATCAGAAAATAAAAATAAATAATTGAACGACATGTCTGATAGCAACAGCGATTCAACATGTACTGAGCGCCCACTCGGATGTCTCATTGTAAGCGCCGCTTCACACCCCGCCTATACACGGGAGGAGGTATCGTCGTGTTTTCAAACTTTAGCGGTCTACCCGAGGCGCTATAAAGTGCCACAATTTCACGGAGTCTCGAGCTTCACTGCGATGAATACTTTATGTGGGCCAAAAAGCACGGTTCCCTTTTTCTCGGGAACGCCCTGCAAATAAAACAAAGGGTGAACCGAGTGCGGCACCACCGCAAAGAATTATTTTCGACAGCGCCCAAAAATTTAAAGCGGTTAGTTCGGAAACGTTTTGCCATGTGACATTGAGTGTATAAATCTAAAATAAAATTAAGCCTTTTTTTCGTAAATTGTTTGTCACGCTTTAACCTCCTGATTATTCCGGAGAACCTGAAAGAATAGAGACAAAAAAACAACAACAATCACTTGTCTCACTTTTTATTCTAGTTAATTTGATATTGACTGACACAATTAGAGTGTTAATCTAATAAAAACGGAAAGGCACGTTTAGATTTGAAGATTTGAATCAAAATTATCCATCTAGTTTGACCGACTTTCGATTAACCCCATATACGTCCCACTTTCAATATTAAGAAGGGCATGTCGTGCCAGTTTCTTTGCAGAAACTTTTCTGAGGACGTCCTAATCCTGAAACCTTATCTCGGAAAGATTCATTTTAGGTTCAGTTCCCCAAGCACACGCAGCGATGGGCAACGTTTATGTGTATGCATGTGGCAGGCCCTTTATCAAGGCTGTATTGCAGTTCAACATGAATGTTTAGATGGGAGGATGATTATGCAGCGATCATGTTGATAGGGGCGGATCTGTTGCCACGATGTTACCATTGAATTAACAATATACTGAGCAGTATACACAGAGAGTTTTGCCGTTCATTAATCACGTTTAGTGGCGGAAAATGAGGAGATGCCATTGGCCGAAAGCAGGCTGGGCGTGCTCCAGGGGTGTCTTCACGAAATCGAATGTGGCCAACCAGAGCCCGGAACAATACCTAACAATGGTCGCGAGAAAAAAATTAAGTGCATTGTGGTCCAAAATCTTGGTGGAAGAGCGTGGCTAACACAACGATCGACATAACCCGTATGCCAGGCGCTGAGGGTCTAGAATCTGCCGTCCGAGCGGCACGTTTCTCACATCTTTTTGCGTGATCTCAGTCGAAAGTACGTGCACCCTTTTTTCGGCTACGAAGAGTTACTGCATTTAACCCTTTTGCTTTTATTAGTCTGTTTTTCGCTGCTACCGCTGTGGATTCTTTATCTGGCTTCTGGTTGGCGAAGAGAGCATGCCAAGCGCTTTATCTGCGTCTGGTGCACGCCCTGGCTGTACCGGCTCTATCCCATTGACCAAACTTTTTCTATAACACGGCTCTGACAGTGTACAGAGACATCTATAGGAAAGCAGGTGGTGATTGATGTTATACTCTGTTAACCAGGACGGAAAGAGCGCACCAGGATGAAAAAGAACCTATCTGGCTGAGGCAGCTACACCAAGCGCTGCATAACAGAGCTGTACTTTGGGCTGCCACCAGTGTGGCGCTCAGAGGAGAAAGACAGAGAGAGAGAGAGAGAGAGAGATATCATAAAACACAGTTCTCGCTTTCCGTGTAAGTTTGGTGAGCACTATGCATGTCTCTGAGCAACGCTTACCTATGCCGTGTTACGGGTTACGAAGAGCAAGCAGGTCAAGCTCCTTCTTTACTAGAGCAAAAGCTGGAGAGGAGGCGAGACGAGGCGAGGAGGCATTTGTCTTCCTCTCCGGTGTTCACTCTGCTGAAGGGGAAAGGGTCAAAGGGGTTCACGGCTGGAGCTTGTCCTGCCTTACTTGACCTGCAAGTAGAGGAGAGGGCCTGTTCCTCTCACCCCAAACGTCTTCACTAGTGGAATCAAGCAGCGCCGCCTGCGTCGCGTCAGCGTCGCCGCCAACGCGTCAGCGTTTCCGCCAGGTCGTCAGAGTCGCCGCCAGCGCGTCTTGCAGCGTCTCACAACAGGCGCGACGCTAGCTCGCGGCGCGCCTAACGCAAGCGCCATGCCGGTTTGCGGCGCACTCTCGTGGAGCTTCAGCGTGTTTGACGCTTGGAGGCGCACCAACGATTACATCCTGCGCA
This sequence comes from Ixodes ricinus, assembly GCA_037355805.1. Taxonomy (NCBI): domain Eukaryota; kingdom Metazoa; phylum Arthropoda; class Arachnida; order Ixodida; family Ixodidae; genus Ixodes; species Ixodes ricinus. The sequence goes on along the minus strand of JAZHYW010025353.1, from coordinate 103,954 downwards.
GGCATTCGTGTTCTAGATGGTACTGCATCTGGGTCCTATGCGGGCTGTCTTTTTCCACGTGTCCGCCCGACATTTAAACTGTTGAAACCAGAGTGTCGAACAAACCCCAACCCGAACCCGAACCCGAACCCGAACCGAAAACCGGATCAAAACCGTTTTTTCTACCGAACCGGAACAAAACCGAAACCGAAATCAAACGCTTCATATTGAACCCGAACTGGAACGAAACCATATTCTGAAGTGGCGGTTACCAGTTCAATGAAAACGGTTCCAGGGCCCCAATCGGGTCAATAATAGATCTAAATGGGAAAAGTTGCGGGCGTATATTTTTCTTAAGTTGCCAAGACTAATCCTACATACTGTGAGATATTTTTTAATCTGGTTTTATTGCATACATAATCAAAAAATACATCGTCGTCTGGACAGCTTCAACTTTCCTTTGTTTCTTGGATTGACCCTGGCGGCTCGGTTGCGCCGGCGGCGATTTCAAAGCACCGCTTAGCCGCTTGGCAACGAATTCGAAATGTCAAGTCTCGGAGTGGATTGCGCCACTGCACGGAGGCCTACGCGTCCGCGAATGTTTGACCTCAACATGGACCGTAGTTGCAGTCGATGAGCCATTTAGCCAATCGAGCACCGAGAGCGCACCACGTGACCTTCCGCTTGAGTGCAGCGACACCCTGGAGGCAGGGGTACAAGTGCCGCGCAGCATCGGCAGTATAGTTTGTAGGGTCGCTTGTGGTCCATTTCAAGGAAAAACAATCTTTTCTTCAACGTGCTCAAAATGTTACCTTGCAAAAAAAAAAAAACATGGGTTGTTGAAGGCAACGTTACTCGGCGATGATTCGCGAACGCGCCGCGCCCTAGAAGAAGGGTAACGGGAGGAGGAAGGGGGGGGGGGGGGGGGGAAGGAAGAGAAAAATGTGTCTTCATTTAATTTTTTTTTTAGGTTGGTCAGACTAACAAGGCCAGCATGTCGCCGGTTCAACCATTTTCTAATTTTTGTTTTAAGTCCTCTTTCATAGTCTTCAACTGAGTACTCGAGAAACGTCGTTCGCTGTGGTGGCATTACCGGAACTTCGTTCGGTGGCTGAACAGGTACAAATGACCCGGTCTAAGTCCTCCAGACCGGGTCATTTGCACATAGCGTTGTTTTCGATAAAAATTCAAAGTGGCTATAGACCTTTTCTGCAAGTGCGCCGCCATCTTGAATTGACGTCACTTCCAGTATGGGCGAAAACATTGTTTTGCCTTTGCCACGCCAATAGAGGGCATTTAGGATATAAGCGTAACCGTCACACTTTCTCATTTTGCCTCCCCTTTATTTTTTTACTATTTGCAGGTTGAAACGTTGGATTATTTTTTCGTCGCCCATACCGGATACGCCTATAAGGTGGCTGGGGACGAGAGTACACAGAAAAGGTCTATAGACAAAGCATAGCCACGAGATCTTTAGAACAGCGTTTTTCCGCCGGAACCCGAAGCGCTGTCAAGAGGTAGTCACATTTTATTATACACATGCCTGTTCACGTGCCCGGTCATTGACACATCGGCCAGTTTGGCCGATGTATACAAGACCACAGATTAACGGGATTCAATAAACTAGCCCAACTGCGCACTTGACGTCACTGTTTCTGTGGTTTACGACACATTTGTTTCCTCTCGTTCCTATGTCAGCCACTCTGGGGCATTGCTGTGACATCTTACTGGGTGCCGAAAACAGGTAGCATGTGTAAATAAACACGTGTGTGCAGAGCAAAACAAACCAAAACATATGGAGGACAAGCAATCTATAGCTAGAGACCTTTTTACTGTTTAAAAAATCACAGCCCAGCGTGTGATCTTCACAGCCCAGCACGTGCATGTTTGTTGTTTCGGAAAGCGAGCAAAGCATGCGCTATACGCCCGAACACTAAAGCCTGGTTCAGACAGTTGCGGTTGACTGCGTTTGACTGCGTTGCGGAAGCGAGAAACCAGGACATCCCTGCTGCTTATATGTGCCAAGATGATTCCTTGAATTGGATTCCATGCTTCATACGAAGCACAGATGTGCCGGTGACTCGCTTTCCGTACTCGACGCAACGCAGTCAAACGCACTCAAACGCAAGTGTCTGAACCGGCCTTTAGGATGGCACCGGCCACAAGCTCTTTTTTTGAAAGGTCCATAAACCCATCCCGAAAATACGCCCTCTTCTGGCAGAGTTTGAAATACTGCACAGCTGCGTGTGCAAAAGACACCATAAAAATGGAAAGTCGATCGCTTATATGTATAGTTCACTTAAGAACAGTTATATGGAAGTAATAGCCTTGCCAAATTAATGGTGTCTTGTGCACGTCACTGTGCAGAGTCTTCATATCTTCCTGAAGAGGGAGTAGTGTTGGAATGGGTATATTGCAAGTATCTCGTGCTCAGAAAAGGCTGCAGGAAGTGCTCAGCCAATATTCAAAGGTCGAGTTAGAAACCGGTTCAAATCGGTTCGCGCTTATTAAAACCGGTAACCGGAGTGATATTATGTGCACTACCCTAAACCGGAGCTTAACCGGAACAAAATACAATGCTACTGAACCCGAACTAGAACCGAACCGAAATAATGACCGGTTCGACACCCTGGTTGAAACACTGCTTTCTGATTTTTCGCATTTGTTTGTGGATTTCGTTGGGTAGACATCAGGAACTACAGTGGTAATTCGAGAAAATAAAACCCGTTTGTTTTTTCGGCCGGCATAAAGGAATTAGGCATCACAAAATGCTAAAGCTCCGTGAGAATGTAATGCTAACGGTGGGGATAAAACGCGAAAGTTTCAGAACGTGACTCTAAATGAATCGAAAGACACAAAAGAAAAACATGAATGTCGTTCTTCGCTTCCCTTAGTTCGTCTGCGGCATACTGGCGTGGACGGCCACGTTTCTCTAATGCCGAGGTTGCGGCCGACGGCCGAGCGCGCGCTCTCGTGAAGTGGCCGCGCCGCGCTGAGCTCGGCCGTGCAGCCACTCTGGAGTCTGCCCGTGCAGGATCTGCTGGTTCGAAAGTCAGTCAGAGTATTGAGAAACAGGAAATCAAAGGAAGTGTAGCTGGGCCTATGGTCGATGTTGGCTCCGCGGCCAGCCGCTTCCTCTTTCCGGTGGCCGGGCCGCTGCGCCGCCATGGAGAGGGCTTTTCTGGTGGTATTCCTCGGAACTACACCCCGCGAGAGCCGATGGGAGCCTCATTGCTTGAAACTATGACGCGCGCCAGTCAATGGGAGCCTATCTATGAGATATTTACTACAGACGACAGGCTTCGCTCCATTGGGACAGGGGAGCTTAGGTGCCGTTTGGCGTGGCTTCAAAACTTGATAACGCCGGTTCGCTGCCTGGGACATAATGCTTTCGCATTAGAAAAAAACATTTATGTGTGAGTTGATGTCCATCTATGCGTCATACGAGCTTTTCACTGAAATGAATGCTACACTTGCCAACAATCTTAATTTTTGTTTAATGAATGGTAGTCATAGGTAGACGTTGGCTCATAAAGCAATTTCCTTTTTCTCTTGAATCTTTTGATCCAGTTAACGTCCTGTGTTTAAATTGTCGCATTTTATCACCACCGCTAGCGTCACATGCTCAAGGAATTTCAGGTTCCTCTGATGCATAGTTTATTTTTGCGAAGAAAAAAATAGGGTTTTCATTTACACGATCCAGCCTTGTATATTAAAGGCGGCTGCACCCTATTAGGTGGTACGGTGAGCTTTTTTTTTACCTGGTCACACAGCGTAGGTACAGAGAAAAGATTCCAGGTCGTTAATAAAAAAAATCTTTTCACGCACAAGACATTCAACGCAATGCGGTGGGCAAGTTCGCCTGCTTCATGCACAAGGATTGCGATGATGTTAGAACGCAAAGCTCTTATTGGATGATTGAAAAAGAAATAGGGGTAGACCTCAAGGCATCTTGCTTTGAAGTCTACCCACTATCCTTTCAATCACAGCCAATCAGAGCTCGGCGTCGTTCTGACGTCACCGCAACTCCTGCACAAGGAGCAGACGACTTGCTCTCCACATGGAGAACCATTTGAGATATTTCAAAACCTGCCTTTTTTTTTACGTCGACGTCCTAAAATAAAATTATGCTTCGGAGTGCGCTCTTAACTCAAAATGCGGCATGCGACAGAAGTGTTGCGCGATTTTCGAATTCGGAAAAGATATAATTTTTGCTTTCTGCGTCATCTATACTACAAGGCACTAAAAAATTGGGAGTGTTGTGGTGTGTATTTGTGTGCTAGAGTTCATCGATCGGTTTTCGCCATTTCATTGTGAGACTGCTAACCAACGTCCGAGCGGTATTGAAAATGCGGCGAGAAATTGAGAAGAGAAGGTGTGAGAGCCTTTGTCAGAACACCTACGGGGTGTCTCAAGTAACTGCCAGGCTCTTTGAATCGGCCGCAAAATTCGGTTTCTTAAGGGGGATTCAACCGCTCGTCACTCAATGGGCAAATTTCGCTACACAAACCTGAGTTTCAGGAATGCACGATGGTATTTATTCTTTTGGAGGTTACTTATGATAACGTAATGAAGGTTGTACGGCCCTTGGATTTTTCTTTTAGAGCGCTGGAGATTTTTAATAAAATGCAGAAATATGACCGTTTTGACTGTTTTTAGCGCGTTTTGAGGCATTTTTGAAAATACAATTATTTAGAAGACAAACGTGACAAAACCCTTGGCCGTACGTACTAGGGATGGCTCTAATCTTAATTTTAAGACCATTACGAGAAAGCAAAATATTGTTGTATTTGCGTATTTGTGTAAATAAAATCACCCTGTTAATTTTATTTCCAACTTGTTAAACGAGATGGCGACACTAGTACCAAATGCCTCAAACCGGAGGTTTTCTTGCTGTTGCTGTTGTTTTTCTCTCGAGCTCGAATTCGACCGCTATGTCTCGTTGCTCGGGGATCGGTAGCACGTGTAGCGAAAGCTCGCGCTGTAAAGCCCACTGATCGTGGATTCAATCCCCTGCCCCTGCCCGTTTCAATCTGGATGAGCATCGTACCGGCGTGCTGTCATGTATCATTATTGCGTGATGCACGCTAAAGACGTCAGATAGGCAGCGGTGCACTGTCTTTCATCTCCAACGAAGACACCAGATGCCCTGAGACCTGACTAACTTCCCGCTGTATAAACATAGGCACAACAGAATTACAATTGCTGGCTGCGTTGGTCGGCACTCTTTGAACGCTGCAAAAAGTGTAACTAGTCATCAGCAGATTCCTAGCGAAAGGCCTGATAAGGCTCTGAAGGCGATACTTTTGTTGATTCTATTTTTTTGTGTGTGCTATGTTGGCGCGCGTGGTCAAACGCTTGCATACGCTACAAGCGTGGCACGTAGGCACCCTAAGATCGTGCAAGGTTGAACAGAGATATTCTAATATATAGGGTGCCTCAATGTCCTTCTGCTTAGGGTGTTGCCACCCTTTGTAGTATACCCGATGCCGACAGAACGCGCTCATGGGTAAAATACAAATAAATCAACGAAAACAAAATGTCGCCATAGCGCAGTCAGCGCCACAAACGCGTGCCGGGACACACTCTTTCACGCGCTTCTGAACAAAAAATAAATAAAAATAAAAGTGTGGGACGAAATGGCCAGATGTCTCCATCCTAAGCAAAGCGCACATAAAGGCATCCTACTAATATATATTTGGAAATTAAAAAATACAGTCGAATGAGTTGCAAAGAAGGCTAAAATACTTATTCCAAACAACATTTATTTTATGAAACATTATTTCAGATATTTTCATTCTCCATAGACCTTGTTTGGTGGCTAGTGGATATGAAAAACAAAAAAAAGGAGAATGATTTCTATTATTTTGAACAATTACAATATATTTTCTTAACCAACGAACAGGTGCTGACTCTGAGATGCAAATTGAATTTTGACGTTAGCGTTCTGGCGCCCGAAACAATTTTTTTCTAAATTTAACACTTCCCGTTTTGCGGATTACTAAGAAAACCAAACGGGCCATCAATAGGTGGAAAATACGTTTCTACCTAAAGTAAGGCGTACGTTTTTTTTTCTCTTTATTTTTCTAATTTTTGGGCAAACTCAAATGAACCTCTATATAACTTTAGTGTCTTCATAAATAACCTCGGGCATTCACTATGCTATTGTCCTTTATGAACACCTCTTTCAACAGTCATCTTACTATGTCACGGTGGAATGAAGCGGTGCTATCTTACCTGTCTGGAAACGAACTGGGGTGTGTGTATGTTTATACAGCTTAGTGGAGGGGTGGCCAGGCTGACCCGGCCTAAGAGCCGCATACAAAACCACAAAACTTCCAAGAGCCGCTGGGGGGGGGGGGGGGATTTTTGTCCAGAGGAATAAACGAAACTCGAACTACCTTCGATCTACCCGAATCAAAAACAGTCCGAGTGTACATAAGCTGGAAGTAGCACACGACTACCACACCGCAACCTGCCTTTCGATTCAAAACGCGTTCTATTTCTCTTTTGGGGGAAGTGCTCGTGTGACCGGGAGGGAGGCGGGTGTGTGTGTGTGTGTGTGTGGGGGGGGGGGGGGGCGAGGGAGCCGCATGCTGCTCGCGAGCCGCAGATTGGCCACCCCTGGCCAAGAACATAGTCTGCCTCAACGGGCGACTTGTCTCCCAGCTGTATGTGAGAAATTTAGCCAGTGCAGTACAACCGCTAGCCTGGGGTCTTTAACGTGCATCACGCAGTAGTGATAAACGACCGCACGCCGGTATGATGCTCATCCAGATCGAAACGAACAGGGGTGCCAAAAGCAAATTGTTGTGTGTATGTTTATACAGCCGGAAGTTAGTCTGCCTCAGTGGGCGTCTGGTGTCTCAGCTATAGATGAGCAATTTAGCCAGTGCGGTACAACCGCTAACCTGGGGTCTTTAACGTGCACCACACAGTAGTGATACACGACCGCATGCCGGTACGATGCTCATTCAGATCGAAACGGGCAGGGGTGGGCAAAAGCAAATTGTTGTGTGTATGTTTATACAGCCGGAAGTTAGTCTACCTCAGAGGGCGTCTGGTGTCTCAGCTGTAGATGAGCAATTTAGCCAGTGCGGTACAACTGCTAACCTGGGGTCTTTAACGTGCACCACGCAGTAGTGATACACGACTGCACGCCGGTACGATGCTCATCCAGATCGAAACGGGCAGGGGTGGGGATTGAACCCAGCGATCCCTGGGTTCTGCAGCGCGAGCTTTCGCTTCACGTGCTCCGAGCTGGTGTGCGCTAGCTCACTTTAGCATCGATCTTTTTTTCGCTCACGTGGCTACCGACTCAGTTGTTATCTGTCTGAATCACCGGGTCTGGACTACGAGCGCTCTGCGAGCGAGTCGTCTGCAGTCAAGGCAGTTAGTCTAGCTGCTCGAGCGTGCAGCCTTGCAGTGAGTGCACGACTCAGGATGAGATCTTGAGTACTAGACTACTCGCCGACCGAGACCTGTTGCTATTCAGCACGACGTCATGATCAGTCTAATACGTGTCATGTGTCAAACAGTCTGATCAAAGCTAGTTCATGACTTGCTGCATAGATTGGTCTTGACACGCTGAGTCGTGTCTAGAATGCAACATAGTACGATAACGACCATCTAGCTGTGATGTTGAGTCAAATGTGTCAATGCGACTATACGTCTTTCGATCTGATGTATGCGAGGGTCAGACTAAGCTGTACAGAAGCTCCGAGCGTCAGGCTGCTTCGAAGCGTGCATCTAGCAGAATTTGCGAAAAGCGCTGTCTAGACTGAATGCTTCGGCTCGCTCGCAGCTACAGTGAGACGACGTGCTAATTTGACGCCTGCCGGCGCGATGCGCGTTCAGACGTGGCACCTCGCAAATGCACTGTTGTCTGTAGCCAGCTCGGACGCAGTCTAGCAGTCACGCAACAGCTGGGTCACGAGCTGAGATGCGCTAGTTGAGACAGTGCGCTCATACTGTCAAGCTCGAGCGTCTTCGTGCACGCAGAGCTGTTTCGCGGAGCTAGCCACGCGCGTGTGCAGCTTTGTCTTCTAGCTGAGACATGCGACTGGAGCTAGAGATCCCGATTGGTTATGCAGTGCGAGCTTTCGCTTCACGTGCTCCAAGCTGGTGAATGCTCTAGCCCACTCGGCCACCGATCCTTTTTTCTTCTCTCTTTTGCACGTGGCCACCGATCTCTCTTTATCTGTCTGGACCACCGTGGTCTGGACTAAAGCCCTTCGATATGTTCGCGTTTGTCTTGCAAGTGGTGTCAAATGCGCCAGTGCACGAGGCCCGTATCTCGAGCGGCCCCTGGAAGCAGTTATCGGCGCAGTACTGAAATGAGCGGCCCTTCGAAACGAATGGCAGCGGAGCACCCGCTCCTCGCACGTGTCTTGCGCATTTCCACAACAATGGTTGGCGGTACTTGTAAGCGTGTCAAATGAATTTAGTCTGCACTTGCCGGCAGCGCCTTCAACTTATGGAATTTACGAGGATAACTCGAGTGCAACATAGCTTTGTGTATTTGAGTGGTTCTTTTTCGCTTACAGGCAGACAGACGGAAAGTGTCCTTTCTTGCCATACCCGTTGCCAATGTTGTCAGCTGCTGTGCACTTGGCGCGCGATTGTGGACGAGTAGTAGAGCCGCGCCATTTGCTTGGACAGAGAACTCCTTGGTACAGTTCACGGGTGGGAAAGGGTTGCTTCTTGTTGCTTTTGACTCGACGCGCAGAAGTGTGGACCTCGTCGACCCGGTCCACACCTCCGGACGTGTAGAAGTGTGGACCTCGAGGCGCAGAAGTGTGGACCTCGCCACTAAATGAGCTTGCTTAGGGTCAGCACTCTGTTTCCCAATATTGCTGTGGGCGCCGCCATCTTGGTGCTTATGCAGAGCAGACGCAACTGCCGATCGTCATGATTCAAAAGTGCGACTTCCTCAGCATTAGATTCGGTGTTAGGAAGCTCATGGAACATTGCTTTGATCTGTCGCGAAGCGTTTGAACATTTGTGGAGGACGTAAAAACGTTTCCTGTGATTTCAGATAAATTTTCAGATAACTGGCAGCCATGATTTTAAGCCACAATATGGACAAGTGTCGTTACCCTGAAGCGTAGCTTATTTAGTGGCACTAGGGAAGATCATGGCGGAACAGCGCAGCACTGAGCTAGATTTCAGACGCCATCATTCTCAACGATCATTCTTCTATAGTGTCACTAAATATGCTTCGCTTCAGAGTAACGACACTTGTTCATATTGTGGCTTAAAACCATGGTTGCCAGTTATCTGAAGATTTATTTGAAATCACAGGAAACGCTTTTCCGTCCTCCACAAATGTTTAAACTGTTCGCGACAGAGCAAAGCAATATTACATGCTTCCTAACACTGAATCTAAAGCTGAGGAAGTCGCATTTTTGAATCATGACGATCGGCAGTTGCGTCTACTCTGCACAAGCACCAAAATGTCGGCGCCCACAACAATGTTGGGGAGCAGAGTGCCGATACTCTAAGCGCAGCTCATTTAGTGGCTCTAGTTCTTCCCAGAAGTGGCGCGCGGCACGTGTCTCGAGCATTTCCACAAAAATGACTGGCGCCACTTTTCCCAGGATAGATGGGCTTTATTCCACACATCCTGGGAGCGGGTTTGCAAACCAGTATTCAGACGAACAGCAGGCCGATATAGGACATAGGAAGTGCAAAACTGCCACTTTATTTCTTTTTTTATTTTCTAGCTTTAAATTAGGCTCTAAAAACAAACGTTTTTTTCTTTTTTTTTTTTGCAAAACAACGTTTGTGTGTTAAATGTCCTGGTCCAAACGGGCGCAACGCCGCATCTCGTGCTTTCGATAATTTCGAGCGTGGACGGAACTTCGAATTCATTCGAAAATCAGAGCTTATTCTACGTTTTGTAAGCCACTGTAATCAACGTATGCACTGGCTCGTATCTCGCGCCGCCTGTTGGCCGCTTCCTGCAGCGGCGGACGCAGAGCAAAGAAGATCTAGCTCGAGATCGGCGGCGAACAGCCCGTGGCCCGAGCCCACCTCGAGCGCCCGACCTGCATGCGCAGCTGCGAACGTGCAACTCGTTTGTTCCGGAAAAATTCTGCGCCATCTATGAGGAAAAGGGTACAAATAAATAGCTGGTTGAATCCCCCTGCCCACAGCTGGTGCATTGTTTCTGTATATTTGCAAAGAGCAAACTTAACTGAGGAAAAGGTAAAAAAAAAAGGCCTAACTCCTATGGAAACGCAGCCAAGTCACCGGTCTTCAAACAATTGGGCGCCCTATTGATCGAAGACCGGTGGCTTTGCAAGGGTTTGCATAAGGACGGCGCCTTTTTTTAAACTTTTTCCACAGGTAAATTTGCTCTTGCAAATTTTATAGAAAAATTCACTACCTGTGGGCAACGCTGCTGAAAGTCGTGGCCTGATAGGTTAAGAAACCGAGTGTTGCGGTCGATTTAAAGAGCCTCGCCGCTATTTGAGACACCGATACATCTGGTTGGAATGATGATGACTGGGTAGACGCAATGCTACCCGCCCTTGTCTCTATGCCGCCGGAAACTGAGGGAGAGCAGGAGAGGCCAGAACGCCGTATACATCTTTTTCTTTTACTCTCGTCTCCAGACATCTGGTAGGCATCTCCCGTATGGGGAATGTAAAAATAATAAATCATTTTAACCTGCCGATAGTAAAAAAAGAAAAAGAAAATAAAGGGGAAGCAAAACGAAATTGCGTGGCGGTTACGCTTATATCCTATACATTGGCGTGGCGACGGCAAAACCATGTTTGCGCCCATACTGGAAGTGACGAAATTCAAGGTGGCAGCGCCCTGCTAGGCCCGTTGCTTTCGCGCAGAGGGTTCCAGCGTGTCCGCTGGACACAACCATGTAATGCTGAATACACCATCCAAGCGACACGACCCTAAAAGCGGCGCTGTAACGTCCGATCGTCTACGAACCACGTCAGAATAAAATCGTCAGTGAGCATCTGTTAATGCGCGCTCACACAGCGTTAAGAAAGACAAAAAAACTTGTTATGCGGCTTGCGGCCTCAGCGCCCGGTCAAGCATTCCTCTCCAGCTTTACCATTTGTATGCAGAGCGCAAGTTTGTCGGCTTCCTTTGCGGGGTTTTTTGGGACGTCAGAAAGCCGACCTCCTGATTGGCTCTGACTGGGAGGATAGTGGGTAGAGCTCGGTGCTAGCTGCCTCGTGAGGTCTACCCGCTATTTCTTCAACAAGCAGCCAATCGGAAGCTCGGCGTTAACGTCCCGACAACGCACTCCACAAAAGAATCAGACGAATTTGCGCTCCGCAATGCTTTTCTTGCATAGCCTCTGCAAGCAAAAATCACGTTTCACTTGACGTGATAGCAAATCTGAAGCTACAAGCAAAATGCCCTTTCCCCTGAACGATGCTCGCACTGCACGAGCGCGCTTGCTTGGCAGGGACACTGAAAGCTCGGAGCTCGCTCTTACAGCCTCTGCTACGCTGGCGATTATGATGAAACGGAGGATTAAAAAAAAACTGTAGCGGGGGAGCGAAACTGACGCATGTTTGAAACGGGACCTACAAATTTTTCTATTTTGCTCCCCTGGAGCGTTGGTCAAACCTTGAGAGCTACGGGCGTGTTGTAGCTGGCAAGTATTGTTAAATAGTTAAATACTGAGCCCGGGATAAGACCGCAGGCATATCGCTTTGCGTCATTAGCTTCACAAAAAAGCAAGGCATGATAACAAGTGGGTTTCACTCTAAAGCCCGGTTCACACAGTTGCGTTTGACTGCGTTTGACTGCGTTGCGGCAGCGGACACTGGGACATCCCTGCTTCTTATACCAGCGATGCCAGAAGGTTCCTTGGTGGATTCCACGCTTCATACGAAGCACAGATGTGCCGGTGACTCGCTTTCGGTTCTCGCCGCAACGCAGTCAAACGCAGTCCTTGGGAATGTGTGAACCGGCCTTAAGAGGCTCAAGGTACAAGTGCGCCCCCATGAACAGGCGGAGTACGAGACGCTGTCGTGCCTTGCGCGCTCGTGCACGCGCTTGTCTCAAAGTAAGCTTCAATGCACAGATCAGCGGGCAGCAGTCAGAGGAGTGCTCACTTCTCTCCTTCTTGACGGCTGCAGCAGTAAGATGTTCCAAAAAATCAAGATTGGAGTGTTCAAGGTACCGGCGAGTTGAAGAGATAAAACAAAGATAACGGTGGTTGTTCGCTATATATGCGCCAATGTGTCCCACTGTCCTAAGACGATAGGAAACCGCATCAACATAAACGTAACCTTTTCTGCCCCGAATAAGCTTCTGAGCTTATGGAGGAAGGAATCCAATGCGTCAGCAAACCGCATAGAGTTGGTTGTACCAAAAAGCACTGGGAAGTGCTCTGTCCGCTGATTCAGGAAGTAGTTTATCCTATTCGCTCATGGGATGAGAATATGTAGGACAAACCGGCAGGTGTATACACCTTGCAAGTGGGATCCCGTCTTAACCTCGAACCGCGCACCGCGCTCCGGCGGGCCTACTCTCCAGCCAGGACGTTCACGCTGCTTATCGAACAATGTTGCCAAGCGTCTCTTGCCGAACCATACACAACTGAGCGCAGAATAAATTAAAAATATATATATTTATAAAACTTGCAGGTGTTCTCTTGAACTGCCAAAAAAAAGCGCACGAACAGTTAAATAAAATACGTAAACCAGCAACAAATCGAAAAATTAAATATCTCGCCGTTTCACTTTATCACAAGCGAAGCCAAAGCTATCAGCGCGAGACCAGCACTTTTTGCGTTTCTCCCCAGCTCGCGCCCGCTCAGTGAAGCCGGAACGACGGGCACGTGCTCGCGCTTCCAGCTTTGCCTTCGCTCGCTCATAAGGTGAGAGCAAGTATAAATCTCAAAGCTTTCATCCAGAAAGCGCAAACCCACGCATGGCCATTGCATCAACGATGGCTGCTCGCGGCAGCTCTGGCTTCCACGACGTGCTGGACCAGAGGCTGCGATCGTTGAAAAGTCGAGCTCTGCAACCCTCAAACATGACCCGTCCTACAACATTTGATGCTACGAATCTGAGTGGATACCCTCCCTGCACGTTCCGAAACAGTAAGTGTGTCGCTAATCCCGGCCGTCGGCGACACAGCGAGACCTTGCCGCCATCTTGTCATCGCGCACCCCAGTGACGTGCCCCTGGCGCACCCCCAGCATGGCGGACAACGTTAGGCGGCGCCAGCATCGCCCTGGGCAAAAATGGCGGCGCACGGGAGCCCTTCTTGCAAACGTGCCTGCAATGATCGCATAAAGGAGCACTTCTATAACACCCACTACATTTTTTCAAGACAGCTCGGCACACACTGTAGGCATTCTGGATGCATTACGAATTTGGAGAATTGTTCTGTAATGGGAAGAAGTCGGGACCGAGCTGACTAGGGAGATAAAGGAAGCTAAAAAAACGCTTTTTGATGACGAGTGTGTTAGTAGTCCATCCTTAACGCTGTCTAAAAAAGAGCTCTAATGTTTTGTCCAGATAATTACGGTGAGGAGTGAGAACAATATTTAGAAGCGTTTGCTGTATTCGACCCATGATTGTTGGTCGCCCATGAAGAGTTCGGCAGGTCCACCGCATGAAGAGAACAAAGAACTGCCAGATTACAAAGAGTTGCAAGTCAGCGGTGTGTTTGTCCGTCTGTGTGTCGTGTTGTGTTATTGATCTTTGCGCTGTTACCTAAAAGATATTAATCCCCAACTCGCCCAAGTTTTTCATTGTATCACAACACTGCAGTTCTGAAAATACGGAGACGCTTTTAGGGTCACACCGCTTCGATCAGAAATGAACCGGTATCCTTCATAGTGCTACGTTTGTCGTCATGAAGAGGCGGCATGTGGAACTTACTACATGAAAACGCAGAGCGCTCGGCACGCTACCCCTACAGCTGCAGCATAATCGACCTAGTTTCTATTCTAATATTTTTCACAGATGTAAGTTCTACAACACCTACTGATTTAGCTTTTTGCTCCTTTCGAGGGACTGCGCATTCGTTTCTGACGTTTCAAAAAAGCTGCACGCCAGTCGTTCCGGTAAGACAGAAGCACCTTTGTGGTTCCTCGGTACTTGTGAGTTCGTCAAACTGTCATTGATCTGACGTATACCAGATAAGCGCGTCTTTTGTGGCACATCACTAAAAATACGTAACACAATAGAAATTAAATGTGCTCACACTCGGGCACCTCCTCAGTTGAAACTATGAAGGCAGGTTTCATTCCCTGTCGCTTAACTCTGCTCACATGCGTCGCTTCGCACTCCTGCAATATCTTACGACGGACGAGAATACTACAGAGCCCAGATCGCAGAGAAGCCCATCTCAAACCATTGGGAGCATTAGCGATGAGCCTTTTTCCCATGAAGACAACACCAAGTGGCTACAAAACTCCGCAGCTACGGTCGGTGGGTGGAATGGGAGCTGCGATACCTTACCTGCCTTCTTTGCAGCTGATCCGAGTCGCGGAGTAGGCAGCTGAGAGGTAGTGCAAACCATCTCTTCCGGACGCCAACTGAACTCGGGGCTTGCCGCGGCTACCAGGGAAGGCCCGCGCACAGTGGCGGTCGGTCGCAAGTGCGCATGCGCTGCGTCGTCTCGTCGCCAGGAGAAAAGCAGGCGGAAAGCAGGAGACGCTCGCAGACGATCAACGCTTTTCGCCAACTCCTCCCAGCTTGATGTCTACGAGTGAAACTGAGGGGGAAGGAGAAGGCCAGAGCGCGAACTTCTGGTTGGAAAGATTGGTGAATAGACGCCAAGCCAACTGCCTTTATTTCTACCTCACTGGTCAAACGGGTTCACGAAAATCCAACGCCGGCGTCCGGTGTTCGCGTTCGAACACTGAGTAGTGGCAAACGGAGCCAGCGTTGCCTCTACCCACTAATTTCTCCAATCACAGCTCGTTGCTCTGACGTCCCCGCGCGCTCTCACCTCCTCTCTCTCTCAGTTTCTGCCCGTATGGCAAAGCGGCCCACGGACCACGCAACCGCAATCGAGCAGCTGAACACTTTCTGTAACCTATAGGCTTTCCAGAGAACAAACGACACGCTGGGGCCTTCTATGTGCAGCCTGGAAAACAACCCATCAGCTTATATATATATATATTTGAAATATTTTACGCGTCGTTGTTTCATAAGCGCGGACATGAAATAGCTCCGACAAACAATAAACAGCCGCTTCTCGTAGATATAGGAGCAGTGGATTGTTATATCGAAAAATACTGCGAAAACCTTTAGTCATAGCCTTACGCAGTTCCAGGGCTTCCCGATAAATGACCTCGGTGTGGCTGTATGTTTCTTCTCCGTATGACGTAACAAAGAGAGGCGCAATCGCACTCCGAGCACGGTCAAACGCAGCTGCTTTGCGTGTTCCGACTTCTTTGTCAAGGTTTTGCAGTCGCCGTTAGCGGTGAGAGATAATTCGGGTGCGCCCTTTTAAGGTTTTCCGTTCGTGATGTCCGACAAGAATTTTCTTCGCTGCGACATCCTTTGCGTTGTATCTTGGGCTGCTTATCTGTAATATTGACACTGGAAGCTTGGAGTCATCACATTTCCTAGTAAACATCGATCCCAATCGTTACGCTGATTTCCGTCGATGCAAACGAAAATCAATCCAGATAAAGACATCACTTTGCGCGTTTGGCCAATCTTGGATTGCGACCGCAGCAACACTTTTGTCAAGCACGTCGCTAATAGACTGTTGCGGATTAAGAAAAGCAGCAAACAAGCTCCTCCCAAAGAACCCTCCCCTTTCTGCACTTCAGCAGAGCGGACGCTGAAGAGGAGGCGAGAAGATCCGTACCTCTTCATCTCATCTCCACCGTTACCTCTCGAAAAGTGGAAATAGTGAGGGCCCTTTGGAAGAAGATCGTCTTGCTTTCTTAACCCGCAGCACGCTATTCGCAAACAGTGCTTCACAAACCCGCGTTGACCACGCCAGGTCTGGGCACTGCGCCTGCCCAGCCTAAATTAGGAGGAATGACGCGTCTGCGCATGCGCAGTACCAACAACAGCGCCACCGCGGTAGGTGTGTTCAGATAAGGACGGTCATAATGATGTCATGCCTATTTTTCGTTTTCAATTGAATTGTTATATGACGTAGCGAAACCTGTCACGACAACAGGAAGATTGCCCGATGGCGCAGCCTCACTCGTGCGTAGAAAAAGCGGCGCTAAACTAGAAATAGTGGTGATCAGATTGCCGACACGCGCCACGCATTGCTGTGAAGCGGCGAGCGTGGAGAAGGTCCCGGATGGGTGCGCGGTGGCCGCTGCGTGTCGTAAGGGCTGGAGGACCCGCCCGGTTCGAGCGTTCTGAAGGACTTCGGCGAGCATGGTTTGGCTTGCGGTTTGGCCGTTTCTAGTGACAGACTCCTGGTAGGCCCGCCTGCCTTAAGGTACTCGGGCCTAAGTGCAAAAACCCTCGGGTATCGAGACGCCGCGCAGGAAATTGGTCTGGTGGCGTTCGCTTTCAACGTCGCGCATTTGTGCTTCGTACCACGCGCAAAGCCGACACAGCCAGACGAATTACATCACATCGTGTGTCGTGTATTTATGTCGTGAAGTTCGGAGGTTCGGACTAAAACGGCTAACATTTCGAGCGCAAAAAGCTTCAAGAAAGAGTGTTTAGTCACGCAGCAAATGCAATGCGAGCCGCCCTGGCCGCCCGCTTCATCCAGCCTATCGAACCTATGCTTAAGTGGCGGCCTCTCGGGCCGTCGACACGGAGTGCGGCAGCCGTGAGCTGTCGTTGAGCACACTACCTATCTTTTAGATTCACAGCCGCCCAAGCCAGGACCAGGGTCGTCATGAAAGAGGTTATTTTTTGCTTGTTTTGTAACTTTAATTTGCCTATAGCTTTCGAAATAAAGCGAAGTTTGAAAGACAAAAACTTTCACTAAGTGATACGTTCAGTGTGCTCAGGTTCGGTGCAGGGCCCCTTTCAGCCCAGACGCAGTCCACCCTACGAGCTGACAGGCCCAATCAGAAAGCATCAAAAGGGCACCATCATGGTGTTCGTCATGTTTCTGCTCGTGTTCTATCATCGCAAAACTGCTCTTAAAAAAATGCCCAGTGACTTGCGATTTTGACGCTCCTTGATTGGTCCCATTCGCTCGTAGCCTCGGCTGCGTCCGGACTAAGACAGAAACGAAGTGTACTGTTTTTTTAGAACAGCTAAATATCTGGCTGACGTCCAAGGGAGATTAACTTTGATCAAAACCTTGATTACCTTCAAAGTTTCAGATAATCACCTTGGTCAGCCATGGATAATTTCAAGCGTGTTCCTGCTACCATGATAATCGACGGAGATGCTTGCCCGATGTATTATGATCCGTATCTTTACCGGCAAGCCATGACATTCGTGCCTGCTGAGAGATATATCATAGAAGTGAGGTTGATTCTTTTCGACTTAAACCAGCTCAGTTTCTTTTTTGCGTCGCTATTCTAGAAAAGTACGTAGATCCCCGATACAACGAGCAGAAATTCTGAGAACGAATGCAAGCTGGTGCAGGTAGAGGTTATGTTTTCTGTTTGTCCCCTTTCTCACGTGCCTATTTCATGGTCACAAAATGTTAAACAGGGAAATTTTTGTCTTAAAACAAACATGTCACGAAGACTTTTAATGAGCGTAAATACCGTGAGCCAAGGAGATATCGGTAGCATCGAGTATTCGTTAAAGGGCAACTCCGGCCAAAACTCAAAGTACAAATAAATTACTGGTATCGCTGTAGTGACACATAGGTCACGACCCCAGCCAAAAATTACGTCCGGGCGACGCCGCGTTTCTCAACTCAATGCCGATAATAAAAATGCGACCCACCGCGAGCCGCTGCTCCTTAGCGGGCGGCCAGCGGGTTGTCGATCACCAAAGCAGCATTAGGCGGTGACGTCACCATCGTTCTTTTTTTCCTCCGGTCCAGACGGGCGCACCGTTGCGCGCGCTTCGCGCTCTTCTTTGTGCCGCTACCACCTGCTGCTTCGGCTTGTGATTGGCGCAGTTTTACAGCCGCTGCTTTTATCTGTAGCCCGTGCTTGGCTTCGATATGGCCCTTTGCTTATTTGCTTGTGGGGACTTCAAGACTCGTTTTAAGAGCCGTCCAAACAGGACACTATAAAACGCACGACTCCGACAAATCGTGAAAATGGAAGCGGACGCTTGTCGGCTTTGCGATTTGTCGAGTCGTGAAAATGTTTGCAGGAGTCGCGAGAATTTTTACGATCACGACTGCTCTCCTCGTCAGGATTGACGCTCTACATCGCCACCTGCGTCTGGCTCTACCTCGCCAACGCCTCCTGCGTACCACCGTCGCCTCGGCTCGAAGGCCAAGGAGGTCCGGCGCGTGGTGGATTTGGGACATTCCTGCGTCGAAGAGGCGCGTTTCGCCTTCGCCTCGGATCTGCTTTCTTGTCGAGCTTCACTTTCGTCGTAGATGGCGTCCGATGTGGTTCCCGTATTGTGAACAGGGGGCCTTGAGCGATTGACCGACAGCAAACAGAGCATCGCCGAGTGGCTCCTCCGGACCTACGGATGGGCAGAGCAAGGCCGCCGTGGAGGAAGCGAGGGAGGTTTGGCGGGGGGACGCTCTCGGGCAGCTTTGACGGGAGGGCAGTTTCCCCCCCGACGGCCGGAAGCGGAGCCAGCGGCGCGCCGCACGATTTGGCCGAGTCGTGAGTTTTCTAGTATCCTGTTTGGACACCCCTTTAGCGAGCAACCCGGTGCGCCCAAGACTACCCAGCTGTTTTTTGGAAGATGCCGAGTACAACTTGCAGCACTGCGGGCTGGCCTCAAACAACCCGCTGCGCAACCCGGATAGGCGCTTTTTCATAAGCTTCCAACGGATCGGGGGGGTGGAGAAGGTGTGGGTGAACGCAGTTCAACGAGTGGACTTTGGAAAGCCTTGGACGCCGACCCCCAGATCGAAGCTCTGCTCCGATCATTTTTCGCCGGAGAGTTACGAACGAGAGCCCATGCGTGTAGGCATGCTTGCGGCTTATGTGGTAAATTAGTGTCGCAGCTATCCAAATCTCGGCTTTTACGCGCCTGAGAGAGAAAAATCACAAAAAAACAGACGGGTACAGCCCAGCCCACGTCTGTTCGGGCCGCCGCGCCCCGCGCCGGAGAGCCTCAAAGCTGCGTGTCTGGGAAGGACCCTGCAGCGCGAAGAGCGAGAGGGCCCCCGGCATTGTACGTCACTGGCAGCGCGGTGTGGAGCAACGCCGCTCCATCCGCGGAGCCCCGATGACAACTTAGGCCTAGCGACGAGCACGGGGACAGCGCACAGAGCGACAGCCGCGAGTACGGCACCGAACGAGTTCACTTCCGTTTTCCAGTCGCTAGCTTTTGCGGCATAGAAGCGACGAGGCAGGCGGCATAGTGCACGCACAGCGGCGGCCGCCGCCGAGTGCGGCACCGGGCGATGTTGACGGGTTTTCCAGTCGCTAGCTTTTTGGGTTGATGCACCAACTCTTGTTACATATGCCGGATAACTACCACGTATGCAGAATTAAAACAAACATCAGCTTATCTTCTATCTTTAGACGGCCAGCGCAACAGGCTTGCGGGGTGCCGCTTGGCCTGTGTACTCGCTGAACGAGAACGATCCTGACACGTCATGTCCACGATTTCCTTAGTGTTGCCGGGGCCTCGAGCGGCTAGTTCTGGTTTTGTCGACCGCGCCCCAAACAGAACTTTGAGGCGTCGATATCTTTCAAAACT
Source organism: Ixodes ricinus (assembly GCA_037355805.1). Classification (NCBI taxonomy): domain Eukaryota; kingdom Metazoa; phylum Arthropoda; class Arachnida; order Ixodida; family Ixodidae; genus Ixodes; species Ixodes ricinus. The sequence continues at coordinate 84,242 of JAZHYW010025353.1, read as the reverse complement.
ACGCACGATAACGAGAAAAAAAATTACACCTTGCAATTCAGGGACGCTGGCTGCACTAAAAGCAGTCATAATCCCAAAATCGAAAGTATGGACCGGAGTTGCCTCTTTAATAGCTGTGGATTTGTTTCTTTTTTAACTTTTTATCGGAGGCTGCATATAATTTTAATATTCGGCAGGTGCAGTCTTCCTCAACACTGTAACCACAGTTAGTGAGCTCTGCATATTATGAATAAATATTGTATCCTTGAGTTGGCAGCTGCGCCTGCCACTTATTCTTTGGGGTTCCTCGATCGCATTGCATCTAGCCAACGCAGATGTAGTTGGCATAATAAACTACACCTTGATAACATTTTATTGCGTGGAATAAACGTTTTCTTTAACAAGCTGTTCTCGCCAAGGCAATAAAGAGGCATTTAAATATTGCAAAGAGGTTATCTAGGATTTAATACTACCATAGTAACTAAAAATTTACCATCGGCTCACAAGTTGCACAAAAAATAGGATGTGGAAGCATTTGTACAAGCCTTAAGGGGAAAAAAAAACGAATCACTAAAACCTATTGTGTGATCACTATGTGTCGTCTTTAATCAGCCGCCAATATTAACCCCGTGTTTCTTTATTATATTGTCATTAACGCAACAAGAATGGCAGTTATGTCTCATGAACGAGTACACGCGATATCTCCGAAAAAATAAGACTTCAGCATGAAGGCGTTCTTAATGGATCCCCGACGCGCCCCTAGCGGCAAACACGCCGAAGCACGACGAGAGGCGTCGCAAAGCGGCAGACGCCTCCGTCTTGGCGTCGCCGCTTGCCACCGTCACGCTCGTTGGGAGACGCGCTGCACGACGCGTTGGCGTCGACGCTAACGCGCGTAAGGCGACGCCGCGTGAATCCAGTAGTGGTGGACGTTTGGGGGACGAATGGCGCCGGCTTTGCGTTCTAGGTGGTTTTGGCTGTACACGGAGCGCAAGTTCGTCTGCTTCTCGCGCAGTGGTTGCAGTGACGTCATAACGCTGAACTCTGATTGGCTCCGATTGGAAGGATGGCGAGTAGGTCTCAATGCTAGCTGCCTTCAGGTCTACCCACAATTATTACAATTTGTTTCAATCACAGCTCAGTGTTGTGACGTCACCGCAACCCCTGCGCGAGGAGCAGACGAACTTGCGCTCCGTATAGTCCGCGCACCGCAAAGAAACGCCTCGCCGTTTTTATTCTGTAGATGACTGTAATCAACCGCATCTCCTATCGTGCTCGCAGGTGACCTATCCCAGAAGTGGAACGCACTTGGTTCAACAACTGATTCAGCTCATTGTGAACGGAGGTCAGTCGGCAAAGACGTTCGCCGAATTCTCCAAGTCGGCCCCGATTCTCGAGCTAAACTCACGAGAGACAGTGGCTCGTACGAGACTCCTGCGAACGCACCTTCCGATGAACAGAATGCAATTTAGCCACGAAGCCAAGTACGTGTACGTTGCCAGGAATCCCTGGGATTGCTGCGTTTCCAACTTTCACCTGACCACCGATTTTCCCGTGTTCGAGTTCGAGAACGGAAAATTCGAAGACTTCCTGGACGTGTTCCTTCGAGGACAGGCCGGCTTTGGCGACTATTTTGACCACGTGCTGTCGGGCTACGCCCGCAAAGATTGCCCGAACGTTTTGTTTCTGACGTACGAAGAGATTCAAAAGAACAAGACCGACGTTATTTTGAGGTTGGCCAACTTTTTGGGCGACGCTTACGGTGCAGCGTTAAACGACGATAGGGAACTACTTGGGCAGGTTGTGGAGAAGAGCGAATTGTCTTTCATGAAAGGTTTCATTCCGAGCGATTATAAGGATCTAATGGAAGTGTTTAGCCAGACAACGAGCTCAAAAAATGTCACTCCTTACGTTACTGAAGAAGGCACAGACGACGACATTAAAGTGGCAAACCTTGTGCGCAAAGGAGGTGTCGGAGGCTGGAAAGCCTATTTTTCAGATCAAAGCAGAGACAAGATGCAGGCCATGATTAGCGAGAAATTTAGGGGACTAGTATTATGGACACTTTCCAATATGATTAAAGCATTAAGATACCACATTTTTTTGTTTTCACCGTACACAATTTTTTGTTGTAGAATTTATTTCTCAGGGCATACTAAATAAAAAGCACACACTGCCAAACATGTGCAGTCTTAAGGACGTAAAAACACTGTATTACTTACAAAAAAAGCTACACTCTTTCAGTGCTTTTATTTTGACCTAATATATAATTTTCAACAGTAAAATAGTTAGCTGTTAAATTGAACACCCTTTATTCTTGAAGGGTTTAAGGGGTGTGGAGAGGGACGGTGAACCGTGGCAAACACCCTTTTTGAAGGATGTTCGGCGCAATGACACCCGCCTTACTCGAGGTTGTTTTAGCGACGATCTCGAGTAAGTTTGGCCTGTACCAATGTTTTGACTTGGAGATACATATCCTGAACTTGGATATATTATTCATTGAGCGAAATATTATTAATAATAATGTTTTTTTTTTTTAAGTTCTAAGAAATGGTGGAGTGGCCGGGCAAAAATGCTTCTGTACGAAACTTGAGCCCGGAGCCTTATCGGCAGTGTGATAACTCAAATGCATTTTATGTTGTTCAAGCAGCACACAATATACACACACATAAACGTGCATTATTCCAGCTATAATACTAAGATCAATATTTAAGTACGAAATCCAGACTAAATATTACCATATTAAAAAAAGAGAGCAGCGTAACTGTTTGAGGGAAAGCAAGTCAGGGTTCGTATCTTTGTCGATATTGTTGTTGGGGAACTTGGGAACTATCTAAACCATTTGTTACTCATAAATTTGATCCGCTGGGTGTGTTCAGATAAGGACAGTCATTGGGGTTTTCGTGACTATGCTTTGTTTTCAATGAAATTTTCATAAGAGATAGCAAAGCGGTGCACACAGCAAGACGGAACCAACTTTTGCGAGATATTACCTTCTCTTCGTGAGAAATAATCACCTTTCACCGATGACACGGTCACCGGCCAGCGATGGCTGATGTACCGTGCGGAGTCGGTGGTCGCCACGTATGAGGCCCTGGACTAGGGGTTCCGCCCGAGGGTACCAGAACCCATCCCCGCAATCAGACTTGTACACGCGACTGAAAAATAGTGAGGAATTACATTTTCAATTACTCAAGGTTAAATTGTGATTCATTACAATTGCAATTACCCTCCTATAAAATTAATTAAATGACCATTACCCCAAAATGTAATTCGTTGCTTTCGTGGCGTTACTTCCGACATTATTTCCCTCAAGTAGGAAACGAAGGGAAGAGAGTTATTCAAGTTCTTATTGTTGCCACATGTTCCATTTACTGACCTTGTGTATTTTGAGCAGCAGCTGGCTCTAAAACGTCTCGTCACACATTTGGCGTCATTTCTTAATGTTGATGTCGACCGCACACCGAACACCCTTTGAACTCAGGCACTGGATGGGAGTTCCATATTGTGACTCACAAATGCGTTATGCTTTATATTGACCTTCTTTATCGAAGCAGTGGAAGCACTCTTTACCTCGAAGATAGAGCAAAGCTTCGTCTTTGCAGCCGTTCCCTGATATTGCCGTGCGCGTACCTCGCCAAGCAGGCAGCGCACTAGTTGCCTAACGGTTATCGCGCTTGCCTTCCACGCTAAAAGCCAGGGTTCGATGTCTGGCTGCGGGTACGCATTTTTGTTGACTCTGTAATGTAATGTTCGGGTAAATTCGAAAACCGTGTTGATTGTCCTAGGTCAGATTGTTCTACGCGCCGAATCTTTTTAGGCCGATTGTTCCAGAAGCCCACGCGTGTAAAAAGTGGATCCGCGTGGCGAGCCAGGGTCAGTCTCGCCGCAGCGCTCGATCCTGCATTTCCGCCGACGTCGGCGCCTGCGCCGCTATTCTTTCTCTATTTTGTTTTGGGCACAGGTTCGCCCCTTTAAACGTTTCGTTACTGCAGTTATGCGCAGCCTCATCATTTGTCATTCGTGACAATATTCGTGAGTTTTAGCAAATACCATGGAAGCCAATACTGGCAACTTCCCCGTGGCGCGGGCGAAAATAAAGCCCCTTCGTGATTCAAAAGTAGCGCAAGGTACGTCGATGCACGTGCGACGTGCAGCCCTTGGGAAGATCATGGCGGCACAGCGCAGCACAGAGCTAGATTGCAGACGCCATGTTCTTCCCAGAAGTGGCGCGCGGCACGTGGCTAAAGGCGAAAGTAACTGCACCGCCCCTGGCGAGCTCAGAGTTACCGCTAACAGACGAATTCTCAAAAACACATTGGTTTTGCCTATCTCCGTGCGAGGTGACGAATGAAAAAAAAAAAAAACTTGTCACGGACAATGGCTGCTTTGAATGTTAAAAAAGTAGGTGCCACCTCACGAGTGAAGGAGATTTTCTTCGCGTGGGAAATATGTCAGAGCTTTGTGGGTGAAATTTTGGAGCTCTTCCGAAAAAGACACCCTGTCACAACTTATGTAAGCCAGGCAAAACACAAATGTACCTTCGCGCTTTTTTTTTTTTTTGAAAAAGGGCAATCTACAAACATTTTAGAACATAGCTTTGTTTCAACTTTATTCTTCTTATCAGTCAGTTCGTTTTGTTGCTGCACTTGCCATTTCTCATGAATGTCTTGCTTATAACCGTTTCGTCGAATAGGCGAGCTGGCTAATCCCGTTAAGATCGTCTCCGGATGAAGAAGCGAAAGTCAATTTCGAACCACGTCCGTTACTGCGATGTCAATATGCTCTGGAAGAAGTCATTGTGCATATGCAAATTTAACGCTATTACTGAAATTAATAAAATCCGGAGCTAGAAAAAAGCCGACTTCTCGCGCGTGCAAAGAAAAAAGGGAGATCGTCGTAGCGCAAAAAAGGTGATTTCGGTCGCGTTCGGTGCACAAATTCCAATTGTTAGCGCGGGGACGACTGACGTCTTCTGCTTTTTTACTTCTACGATAAAGTTCGACCCCGTTGAACCGTCTCAACGTTTTTCATTTTTCAGTCTTTCTTTTTATGTTTGAGCCGACACTACTCTGCCGCATTCTTTCGTCCTCCTGCGTTTCTGTTGTTGTTTTTTCTTTTTCTTTCCTTTGTTTTTTCCGCGTTCAAACCATCGCGTATTTTGCCTTGCTTTGTTTGGTTTAGTTTTTTTTTCTCTCTTTCCTTCGCTTCGGCGCTTACTACGCCCGTTTCGGTCTGCTACGCAAGGCCCAGAGATTTTGAGGGCCGCCTTCTACTTTGTGTTGTTGTTGTTTTCTTCCACTGTCGTCTGTGATAACCTACTATTTTCGCCTTCGATTGAGTTTCTAATCCGTAATCTCCATACGTGATTTTTGATATTCATTAAATATATTAGGAAGTGAAGCTTGTTCACGGCCGGACTGGAAGCGCGCTCTTTCTCTCTACGGCCTTTGCAATCGCCCGGGAGTCAATGGCATTTTTTCTCCGTATCGTCGCTCACTTGCTTGCCGCCAGGGGCGCAACCACCTCACCCCACTTCACCCCACTCGGAGAGCCCTTCGAGCTGCTTTGCGCCTGGTGGTCGAGCTTTAGCAGGTTGTTGTCTTGGCAACGGTTCATTGAACTTCACTCCGATTTAAGTCATTGTTGCGTTTTTCTTAAAAGCCTGTTAAGCACCTTCCACGCACAAATATGCACGAAGTTCTGCAACTACTCATTGCACCCTATCTTGAAGACGCGCCAATTCTAAGTTGCCCAGAGGGCATTGACAACACTCACTCAAAGCGCTTGGCTGGTTTAATTTGCAACAAGTTCGTCAGAATACTTCTGATTAACCATGCAAAGACGGTCACGAACAGAAACGAAATATCAGCTGGATATGTGCACAAGCCGTCGAGGAAGCACTGCGAAAATTGTACAGACTACTACACCCTCGTCTAGAGCAGTTGACCGACCTCATGTGCGGCCTATGAAACGATGATGCAGACCACGGCAATAGATAGATTGGGCCTGCTTACATTTCACGAGAGTGTACGAATTATTTATCATTTAAAGTTCCTCCACGTAGAAGGGGTCCGTCTCCTCCTGTTCTTGAGTTGCAACAGAAGTCCTGGCGGTAAAGACGAGTATAGTTTTTCCGCAATTGCATTCGCTGTCTCTACTTACTACTTTTTACTCCCGAATCTCTCGGAGATGTGCCTCAAATATTCACCGTTTTGGGCTCATCAGAAGCGCATTAGATAGTGGCTGGGAGTCTAAACGTAAAAATCAGGTGTCAAAGGCTATAAACATCTCGGCCGCAAGTTGCGACAGCGCTGAGATACACTTTCAGACGCGCTCTGTGCAAACGGCAAAGGGTAGCCCAGGGGTTAGGGTGCCTGCATGTCTGTCTGTTTAAGGGTGAAGACATCCATTGTTCCACTGAATGTGCCACCGCGTGACGCTCTCGCGCACTTGGTGCGTGACTTGGGCGATAAAATGCGCATCTATGCATTCAGCCAAAGCTGCGCGCTCGAGCTGAGGGACACCGTATTACGCGCGCTTCAAAAATGCATAAAAAACGATTGGGCGTGAAAATGGCTGGAGCTGTCACCACTCAAGCAAAAGCGCGCGTGTGATGAAGGCACTCTACCCAGGGTGAGGTGACAGCGCCCCCGCGAATTGCGGCGGGAGGTGGCGATTGCCGCAATTGCAAAGGCCGTAAGAAGAGAAAGAGAGTGCGCGCTTCCAGTCCGGCCGTGGCTTGTTATACATTTATTTTCTAATTTTATTTGGGTACACCGGCCACCACGTCTGCTATGGGCCATCGTTTGTTGATCAGCCGGCCGCCTTCGGGCATACACAAACGCATACTTGGGGATGGCAGGCATGTCATGTGCTGCCTCCTACCACTGCAAAGACAAGTGTGGGCTAGCACTCTCGGAGCACGTGGAGCGAAGGCTCGCGCTGTAGAACCCAGGGATGCCCGTTTCGATCTGGATGAGCATCGTATCGGCGGGCCGTCGTGTATCACTGCTGCGTGGTGCACGTTAAAGACCCCAGGCCAGCGGTTGAATTGCACTGGCTAGATTTCTCATCTACAGTGAGTGACTCGTTCTAACTTTCAAATGGTTGACCAACAACACGCCGTCTAAATATCTACACAACCCCAACTATTGATACTAGACAGGATTATTAATATTGAGCTCAAAGATGCAATAGTGAGGTGAGGTGACAAAGCCACGTCTTACTACGTTTGCATACGCACTCACAATATCCGGTGTTTCGGGAACCAAGGAAAGTGCCCGGTCTTTGTTTTGTATCGCTGGAGAACGAGAGTACTGTACATTCGTGAAAAGTCAAGTAATCGGAAACGCAAGCAGCGCATTCGGTCACGCCGTGATAACATGAACTGAAGCTGTTCAATCGAAACCGTAACTGAGTGCCCAACTCTTTCCCAGAGTGCACTGCGTGGCATTTCGCCGCGATACGGCGCTACGAATTTGGGAAGAAGAGACTGCCTTCATACACACGCGCGCTTTTGCTTGAGTGGTGACATCTCATCCAGTTTTCCGCCCAATCGTTTTTTTATGCATTATGAAGTGCGCGGAATTTGGTATCACTCAGCTCGAGCGCGTATCTTTGGCTAATGCATAGACGCCATTTGACCGCCCAAGTCACGCACCGAGTGCGCCAGAGCGTCTTGCGCCGGCACGTTCAGGGCAGCAATGGATGTCTTCACCCTGAGACAGACAGACATGTGGGCACCCTAGGGAAGAAGTCAACTGCTGTCCTCCCACCGTCTTCGAGCGCAAAGAAAAAACAAAGAAGTAAAAAAAGCGGATATAGCTCGCCCCCAACCTCTTTGCTTTTTTTGTATAAATATCAATTTAGATTTTCAGACACTGTTGTTCGGGTCTAAAAAAATAAAATATTTTGAAATAGATTCAGGTGCTTGGTGTGTGAAAGAATGATTTTGGGGAACTGAAGAGTGCCAAGCCTCCCTTTGCGCCAGTCCAATGCGGGTGACAGTGTGACCGCGCTCGACTTTATCAGAATAAAAACAATCTTTTCTTTTTTTTTTTTGAGGGGGAGGGGTGGGGGTCGTGGAAGAAATGTAAGGGATTACAACGAATCCGTTACGTAAATGTGCAAGAGAATTACTCCACAATTGCTCGAGCAAATATGCAAGTATTCCGTTCGTAAATTACTTACAAATGTAAGGGATTACAAGAAATTTCAAAACTTGTAACGGATTACGTACTAGACTGCCCTCAATGAAGTGTAATCATTCATTGATAATCGCATCTTAGAAGAAGTGTAAACATCGACTTTCCAAAATGGGCGTTGACGCAACTGTAAGGGTCACATGAAGAAACAAAACACGTTTCTGCACCATAAATATTTTAATTTATGACGCACGCAAACTGGTCAGCTAGAATTAGTTAAATTTGTTTAATTTTAGTTTATGTTTAAAAATGGATAATATTACCTACCTGGCTCCTTTGGGAACTCTGTTATTAATAAGGTCTTTTCCGGCGAACCTTTTTAAGTATTTAATATTAAGTGCTTGAGCTGAATCTCATTGGATAGTGTATATCAAGCTCTGTGCACTTCTACAATAAAACAATTGCTTTCTACTATTGTCAGTAGTTTTTTATTCTAGTAGAGAATTTTCTAGAAATTTTCTAGAAATGGAGAAAGACAAATTTAAGTAATATCTGTGAGGGAAATAAAGAAAATATTTATCACCAAATTTTTTTCTAAATTTCGCGCGATGTACCCTCGAAAACAGGTAATCATGAATCACCAAAAAGAGTGTATTTATATGAAAAAAAGTAATTTTCAAAAAGTTTAGCCAGGTCTATGTTGGGGATGATTACCGTTGGGGGTTTCTGTCTTATCGACAAGTGGTACTCGAGCAGCGCATGTCACTCATTCAGTGGTAATAATTAACGTCCGGCCGGATGCCAGCGGTTAAACCTGCTAGCATCCGGCCGGATGCTAGCGGTTGTAAAACCTGCTAGCATCCGGCCGGATGCTAGCGGTTGTAAAACCTGCTGGCATCCGGCCGGATGCTAGCAGGTTATGCGGACCACGCGACTCGGGGTAAAACAACAACAACAAAAAAAAAACACAATAAAGACAGCAGCAACACCTGAGACTGTGGTGCAGAAAAGTAAAAACCGCGCTGAGGGTGGTTGAGAATGGTTCTAGTGTGGCTTTGGCCACTTGTTTTCTTGTGAATGTGCGTGTATCAGAGTTGGGGAGTATGGCGATACAGATGTATCCCGATAGTATTTCAGAAATACATTTCGTATCTGTAGTTCTGCATCGCGATACATTTTTTTCACCAGTATCTGTATTCCTGTATCGAAATACATTTTGAATGTTTCTTTGTATAGCGATGCAATCAGGGTGAAATCCATTTCGTTACATTTATTAAGAAATAGTCCCCCCTCACCTCGAAAAAAAAAAAAACGAGTCTGAACGTTACTTTTTTTTCTTTTTTTTTTACTTCTGATGGCATTTGCAGGGTCAAGGAGATGTTGGGGCATTGCTACCATGCTGACCAGGGTTCCTTCCAATTCTCCGAACTATTTTTCTATGCGTCCTCTTCTCTCTTCTGAGAAGTGTTGCCTAGTCGGGGACTCGAACCAGGTGGCGTGCCAGAAATGGAGTCAGAGCATCTTCTGCCGCAGGTGCTTAGGTAGGGATTTCTTAAGTCATTGTTTGCTGGCATCCAATGCCCACTGCTAACCGTCTTTCTTGCCTTAGCGTACACAATTCACCCAGCCGGCAAAGCTGAGTCACGGTCCGTTGCAGCACGAGCCTGGCGGTGGTTAATTTGAAATAGCAGGATGACTCACGCAGTCAAGTTCAACACATATTCGAAGGCGTCTGCGGCTGCACCCGCAATATTGCACGGCTCAAGGGTACGTCATCAGCCGACGTGAACGTGACCCGCTGCTCTGGTGATCGAAACCAGGGGGTAAAGGTGGGCGAGGAGGAGTGGCAAATCCCGTGCGCCGACATCCGTAGTCCCGAGTGAAAGATCGCGAAAGAGAGCGACAAAACACGAGAGAAAGAAACCAATGTTGCCAGCTGAAGGACGACAGTCGTAATGGTAATCGCGAAGACTGAAAACTCTCAGCAATATATACATAGGGTTGTTCGTTTTCGGGCAAAACCCGATTTTACCCGATTTTTACACCCTGAACATGTTTCAGGAAAATCGGGTTAAACCCGATTTCTTCCCGAATTTCAAACCCACATAACCAACCTATTTATTTTTACGCTGCACGTGAGTTTGCGGTAAACACAAGCTAGCTACCCTACTTCGGGACAACAGGGACCTATAGTTCATTTCGCAAGCTGCACGCAGCACTGTGGACGCTACACGACTCTAACGAACCGCCCAACGAGCGCGCCTAACTCACCGTGACATTCTACAGAGGCCGGCTGAGGAAAAGCGACAATAGGCGTTGGGGCCTCGGAGGGACATTTCCGTCCCCCCGCTGTGCAGGTGGAACCGCCTTGGCACGCCACGTAAGCTCCGGCCCTGCTGAACGCAGCTAAAATGCACTCATCAATCCCCTTCGATTGCTGAGGTGTCGACGCCCAGGAGGGTCTCTGGGGCAGCATGGCCATCTCTGCTGGCGTCCAACCCTTCTCACGAACAACGTCTTCGAGCCAATCAGTCGCGTAAAAAGATCGGGAAATCTGAACAGGTTTATTTCATAGTGAAATATCTGATCGAAGACGACCGTCCCTCGAACGGTTCGGAGTTTTTTGTTGACACCTGAGAGAGAGGAGGATTCCGTGGGCGGTGCTCTCTTGAAGCGACCGGCGGTAATCGGAGCTGGAAAACCCTGATGTCCCCCCGATTACTGGCTTGAAACCGATTCCTAATTTCAACGCGTTAGCGTTAAGAAGCTCGTAAAATTCTCCGACGAAAAAGCAAGAAAAAAGCAAAAAAGTATTATTGAGTACATTTGTAAATTTAACCCAAAAAAAACACCTGAATTTCGGAAGTTTTCCACAAAAAACCCCATTTCTCCCCGATTATCAGCTGGAAAATAGCACCCGATTTTTCCCCCCCGAACTAAAAAAAATATAAAACCCGAAAACGAACAACCCATATATACAGTGAGAATTTAACGTTGTACACTAAATTTTGAGCTATTTTAACGCTTATAAAAATCAATATACTAATTACGCTGCATTTACTTCCCTTCTGTCGAAATCTTGGAAATCTGGTGGTTGCGTGGTTTCGTATTCCTGAGGCGCGCCCACTCGCGCCCCACCCACGAAGTCTGTACAGCCGGTATCTGGTTTAGTTTTGCGTTCACGCGAGGCCATACACCTGCGCGCTATGCAAATAAAAAAAAGCTTCGAAAGGAAAGCGAATATCTTTCCACCGGTAAGTACGTGGATAGTTGAAGTTCATGAAACTGCTCTGATGATATAATTGACCCAGTAAGTAACTACGTTACAACATGGCATCTGGGTCCAAACAAAACCGTTCCTAGGGACGTTGCTATGAACTAGTGAATGGAGACTCCATATAAAGCTAGATTTTTGCTTACCAGTGAGTAAATAATATTTTGTAAGCAACCTAACTTCTTAATATCTAATTATGAAGATGTTCTTGTCGACTCAGTGTCGTATTGCAGCCATGAAAGCCATTTCTGATATATTACACTCCGCTTTGCTTTGCCAGCAGACGACACGATAGATTTGCTGGCCTCTGTTGCAGCTGGCGTCCTCATTGAATTGCTTCGGTAAACGAGCGACAAAAACAAGTGCATCGCCATGGCCGTAGAGGCCTCCGCAATGTGAGTTTTCTTTCTGTGAAGAACCGGCTTAGTTCAGAGGTGTGAAAATGCCATAAAATCAAACCACGTCATGCAAATAAGTTACGACGACGACCTGAAGAGCATTACCGGCGTAGTGCAGGCCAGCATGAGAAACAAATCGTACGTCGTGAAGGTAAGTTGTTCATTATTACTATTATTGAGGCTTGTACTAAATACTAAATTAAAAAGCTAGTCCGAACAGGAGAACATGTGAAGAGCACAATGAAAAAAACATCACCAAATGTAGATATATATGCATAAACAAAATAAACGGAGAGCGCATGGACACTGGCATAATTCTCAACGCTGTTTTACCATAGCAGTGTAAGACTACTGCAAGTTTGAGCTGGATTTTACTCTCACTACTACTTGCATGCAACTACTTTATCAATATTATAGTAATAATATATAAACATAGCGCCCTATGTTAAGACATTATGACCGAACAGAATATGGGTTTTACGTGCTCTCGGTTGGTTTGGCACTTCTTTTACATCAAGGCAACTGTCCGCCAATGCTACATGTACTCACGTTATGTTTCTTATCCAGTTCTTTCGCGTTTTGTGGTCTTGCGGAAATTTGAAGAAACTGCAAGAATCTTTCTTCACGCGATGATTACCACCAGGTATGAAGCACCCTCCCATAGCGCGAGTCCGCAAACAAAATTTGGGATCTCAACCGATCGCCTGAAGTGCTTTCCTCACGGATGCAATGCGATCTTTTAGCAGACGATCATCTCGATCGACGCCCGGACTTTCTATAAACCATATTTTGCATCGCACCCCACTATGAATTCTCATAAGCGTATGAAACTCATTATATTTCAAACAAATGCAATATCAGAATATCGTCTTTATTCGCGCGACTCAAACGACGACGCCGGCTTGGCCGGCCGGCGTGTGGCAGACGGCATACTTCTTGCATTTGTTGTCTGCTGCAGGCATCTTGAGGACCGGAAGTTGTAGTCGTAAATATTTCAGAAACAAGCGATTACCGGCACACTTCTGTCGAAACATATATGACACTTGATAATGTGGATGCTTGGGCTAGTTGGTAATTCACGCTTGGATGGAACAGCGCGGATGAACAGTCACACTCACAGGCACACAAGAAGAAAACAGCGCTGCGAGTCTGTTTCCTTCTTGTGTGCCTGTGAGTGTGACTGTTCATCTGCGCTGTTTCATTCAAACATATATGACATTCAAGCTTTCTATATCTGTGATTTTTAGAAGTTTAAATCCTACTCCTGATTTTAGAACGGTCGGGTTTTCGTAGCGAAACCTAGCCACATGTATTTGTTAATAACATCGACCCTAGCAACGGTTTGTTTGGACCCATGACGTCACACATACGGAGTCAGTTATATTCGAGAAATCCAAGGCAGTTGGTAGCCATGTGTGGGACGCCGAAGGTCTGCCTCAATGCTTCGCCGCTCGCGGCAGCCGGAATGCATGGGAAAATGTCGGACCTTTTCCTCTAGAGTTAGTATGTATGATCTCTATGATCGAAACCCAGGAAGAAGGACAGACATGGCCTCGCTGTGCCGACCGAGACTTCGTACACCTGCGGCTCGTCACGAGCGTGCTGTTTCTAGGAGAGCTCGCTCCTGTGCCGGCAATATCAGTCGCAATCTACGAGACCTCTGTTTGGATGGTGCTAGGCGAAACTTGAGGACTGCAATCCATGCGTCGGTGGCAGAGGGTCGGAAGGAAGGACCTTGACAACAGAAATGCCACCGTATCGTTTTTTCAACCGTAACAGAAGATAAGACATGTGTTCCAGAATGCTTCAGGTGGTCCGACTATTCTCAAAGATTCCAAATGACACTGCCAGCACGATCTTCAACGAGGTAACCTACAACGAAAGTACGCATTGTCCTATCATACAGCAGCGTGGTAAGTTTCATGTTCAAGGCCACACCTACAGATCAAGAATACCAGTTTATCCCAGCGTTTTGTCATGTGATCAATGTTGACAGGGGCGTTCTTATTGTACAGGGGCGTGGTGACCTTTGTAGTGGGATTTAGGATGACACAAAATTTATTTAGAGGTCGAATTGTTTTCGCATTCCTCGTCAGACAGACAGAATGTCAGGGAAGAGACCGCGGTCAGTCCTTAATAAAACGCTTTTTTGAGCCCATTGAAGACACCTCGTCGTTTGAAACCACTACCTCCAAGGCAAAGTGCCAAGCCTACGGGAAAGTAATTTTGGAATCAAAACTTCCACTTACAGCTTCAAGCTTTTTCTCATTTGTTGTCTCAAATAAATTCGAAAAACTGTATTGCAGTATCAGTATTTCTGTATTTGTATTTCTGCCCTCCCTAAAATGTATTCCAGTATTTGTATTTCTAAAGACTTTTTGCCTCTATTTAAGATTTATTTCCGATACGTATCGCGATACGCTTTAACAGATATATTTCAGTATCAGTATTTTAGCCACTATTTTAATGTATCCCAATATTTGTTTTTCCAAATACATTTTTGAGTATTCCTGCCCAACCCTGGCATGTATTTTGTATTTGTAAATGCTTCCAACAAAGGAAATCTCTGCCTAGAAGGTGGCCGAGAGTGGCTGTGTGTGTATATATAGGATGTTTAAGAAATTAACCAGTTAGCAGAGTTTGAGACTTTCCCTTCTATTGTCTGTTCCTTCGACTAAATGTTTTTCCTTTTCTGCACCGCAGTCACGGGTGTTAAATGGCATGATTAGCTACCACCAGCCCGCCTGTGGACTCAAGCTTTATTTTATAATCAGGTGGTATGAACAGAATTAAGGTGTTATGGGTTACGTCGTCTTTTTTGAAAGTAATAGGGGAGCGTTTTCGTTGAGCACATTAAAGGTTTTTGAACGCAGGTATAGACAAAGGCCATTCAAGGAGGAACGCGACAGACACGGACGTGTCTGTCGTGTTTCTTTTTGTTTTTCCTTTGTCCATACTCGCATTAGAAAACCTTTCAATGTGTCGGTGTTTATGTTTTTGCTGTTTAGCGTTATTAACATTTGTTGCAAGGCTTTTTTCAATAAACTTTCAGCAGTAAGGTAAGTGCTCTTCCTGTGTGCTCTATTAGCTTGATGCCGTGTTTTTGAGCGCTGTTTCATTGCAGTTAGCTACATAAACTCGGCATTGGAAGAAAAAAAAGTAACAAAATACCGTTACCTGTTAGTCACTAAAAAAAGTAACTATGCACGTACGTTACATCATAACCTAAGCCCAGAGACAGGCAGGAAACAAAGTAACAGAGAAGACGATACAAAATCACATAATCTCTACCTGTCTGGTGGTTTATCTTATGATCTTTTCTATCCAGGTCACCTTCATGCCTTCGCTTCTTACGTGTGTTAATTCGTTACTGCGATTCAAAAGGAACGCGCGACCTCCGCTTGAAAGCAACGCGTTATTTTCTTGTTACTCTAAATGTGTCGCTTTTTACGAAACCGTTTTCAATATCTGTTGTTGATAATTCCTTGCTTTCTCAAGCGTTCATTCCTTGATAACTGTGGCTATACTGACACACCTTTTGCACGTGTTGTTATGGTCCTTAGCGTTTCCCGTCGCGCTAAGTAGTGCTAAGTATTTGAAATCGCGGATACCCTTATTCGTTCTCCGGAAGCGTCGAAATGGTCCGCGACAGAGCAAAACGATGTCGCCAGAAATTCCTTAGAGCGTAAAGTTCACGAAGTTGCATTTTCTAACCATAACTATCCCCGAAAGCGCCCACTCTTCACTAAGCACAAACATGGCGGCGGCCACAAGAGACTCGCCAAATCGAGCGCCAATACTCTAAGCCTATTAGCTTATCTAGTTGCTCGGGTCTATCCAATACCGGAACCGTGTGGTTTTCCGGTAGCATGTGCTGGATCGAATAAAGTCTGGTTCACACATTTTCGTCGACTTCGTTGCGTCGCGTTGCGTCGTGCAGCACAGCGTCTCCCCGGTGGCTCGTCGTGTTGCCATAGCAACAGCTTGGAGCAAGCTGTCTTAACGAGGCGCAATTGGTTGCAGTTGCACTCGAACGTAAAGGCCCATACGCACATTCGCGTTTGAGCGCGGTGCATTCCGTAGCGGCAAGCGGACGCGTTGCGTTGCGAAGAGCGCTTGCGCCAAACGTGTACGCACAGTTGTGTTGACACGCAGTCAACCGCAGTCAAGAGCCAACAAAAACGTGCTATCGCCGCTAGCGGCTCACCAATAGTAAGCGAAATCCAAGGCAACATGACGGCGCACAGCGACAGCGTTGAAGTGTCCGATCTTGGGACAATCCTGTCGTGTACGGCGAACTCTTACGCGCTCTCATCTCAAGAGAGGGCGCCACCTCACCGGCGCACGGGGCAGCGAGCACAGGAAGAGAAGCCACAGAGCGACGCGGCCAAGATGGCGTAACGACAGTAGTATCAATAAACATGTTCTCTTGAATGTTCGACCTCGGACACATATCATGGCGGCAGCGGTAAAAGAAAAAAAGAAACAACTAACCTCAAGAAAAAGTAGACGCCGTCCAGAGATCGGTGTGCGCCCACCAACGACTCAACATGCCGGACGAAGAAGGAAACGTCACCACACAAAGGGCAGCGGCAACGCAGCAGCAAAATGGCGGGAACTTCTTCAACCCGTTCGCCATCGAACTTCCAGAAAAGTTGGACTTTCGCGATCAAAGTGACTGGAAACGGTGGAGTGCACGGGGGGGGGCGCTACCGTGTCGTGTCAGGCCTTTACCTCCGCGACGCGGAAACACAGGTGAACACTTTTCTGTACGCGATGGGCAAGGGAGCCGAAGACATTTTAGCGTCATTGCAACTGACCGACGCCGACCTCGCCGACTACACAACAGTGAAAGGCAAGTTCGAGGAACACATCATCCCCTGCACGAACATAATATTTGAGAGAGCAAAGTTTAACCGTCGTAAGCAAGAAGCGAACGAGACCGTCGAGGCGTTCATCACGGATCTCCAGAAGCCCGCCGACACATGCGAATACGGCCGGCTGAAGGAAGACCTCATCCGCGACCGGTTGGTTGTGGGACTTTTGGACGTGGGATTAAGCGAGAAGCTACAGCTAGATCCCAAGCTCACGCTACAGACCGCCACAAAGAAAGCACGTAACTCGGAAATCGTAAAAAAGCAACAGAACGAGCTGCGCGTTAAAGCTGAACAAGGTGTTGCGGTAGACGAGCTGCGACGGCCAAAAGGACGCCAGAACTACGGAAATGGGCCACGGAAAGCAGGCAAGGCACCAGTCGGAAATCCGAGAGGATAAAACTCTTGCAAGTGGTGCGGTAACACCTCAACGACACTCAAAAAAACAATGCCCTGCGGCTGGAAAGCAGTGCCACAACTGCGGGAAGACCGGGCATTACACCACTGTATGCTTGTCGGGACGTCAACACTCGGGAGGAGAACCGCAGCAGAGGCCATTCACCACAAAAAAGGAGCCGCAAATGCGGAGGCGGTGTTCCTCGGTGAGCTCTGTGACAAAGAAAATCAAGAGCCATGGTTCATCACAGCAACGGTGGAAGGACGTCCAGTGCACTTCAAACTCGATGCAGGAGCGGACGTCAGTGTTATTCCTCCGTCCCAGCACGACAACAATTGCATGGAGAAACCAAGGAACCCAAACAAGAGACTCTTTGGACCTGGCCGAACACCCATCAAGGCGAAGGGAATGTTTGACGCAACCATTTCATGGCAAGGCAGGTCAACGTACCAACAAGTCTTCATAGTGGAAGGGCTAGAGACTGCACTGTTGGGACGACCAGCCATACGAGCTCTTGGCGTTCTGGCGCACTTAGAGACAGTGGAAACAAAAACACAGGAAAACCCGACTCAAAAAGGCAAGTCTCCCGAGGCAAGACCAGAGTTCAGCCCATTGTTCACGGGACTGGGTGAAATGAAGACAGCCTACAGGGTGACACTCCAAGCGAATGCTAAACCTTATGCAGTGGCAGCACCCCGAGGAGTACCTGTTCCACTCCTGCCCAAAGTCAAAGCCGAACTCGAAAGCATGGAGAAACTGGGAGTCATCAGGCAAGTTGACCATGCAACACCCTGGTGTGGCCTATGGTCATTGCAAAGAAAAATAATGACGAGATCAGAATATGTGTCGACTACGGACAACTAAACCAGAAAGTGATCCGGGAGAGAGTAATCATGCCAACAGTGGAGGAAAACCTGGCAAAGTTGGCAAATGCGAAGCTCTTCAGTAAGCTCGATGCCAACGCTGGCTATTGGCAGACACCCCTTGCACCAGAATCACAAGACTTGACCACTTTCATTACGCCGTTTGGAAGATATCGATTCCTGCGGCTACCCTTCGGCATCGCAACAGCTCCGGAGCTCTTCCAAAGAGAAATGCTCCGCATCCTTGAAGGACTGCCTGGACAAGCATGCCACCAAGATGACGTTGTCGTGTTTGGGAGAGATCGAGCTGATCACAATGCTAAACTTCTAGCAGTGCTCCAGCGCCTCAAGGAAGCTGGAATGCCGTTAAGTTCACGAAAGTGTGAATTCCGGAAAACGAAAACCAAGTTCCTTGGACACGTGCTGGACAGTAACGGTATCGCCGCAGACCCGGAGAAAACAGAAGCCATCAGAAAGATTTACGATAAGGAAAGAGGAACATTTAAGACAAACAGACAAGACAGGCTTTCGACTTGCAACAAACGTTTACTGGCTCGACGTCGCCCCTTGAAGCTCGACGGGGGCGTCCGGGAGGTTGAGAGGGAGGGTGGTGGGTGAGGGGAGCGTGGGCCATGTGGCCCTGCTCGCAGCCACGCGTGCACGGCGTAAGGTGGGGTCTGCTGTATGTCAATCGACATGTCGCTGTTTCACGCAGGCCCGAGTGTCGACGGTGCCCTCTTGAGGAAAGGAGAGAGGAGGGGGCGGGGGGCGGAGAAGAGGAGGAGGAGAAGATGGGCCGGCACCGAGCGGTGCCCTTTGGGGAAGGAAGGGAAAGGGGGGGGGAAAGCGCGGAGAGGGAAGGAGCCGAAGATACGGGAATTTTGACTTTTTTATGTCTTTGGAGGAACCCTCTCGCCCCGCAGGAAGCGAATCTCTCGATCGGAAAGAGAAAGGGATGGGCTGGACAGGTTTGAGACAGAAGATTTGATATGTAGAGACTCAAGGATTTCCCTGCCAAATCGAGATTTGTGCCCGCCGAGAATTTCGGTTTTCGAGAACTGGGGGGTGCACGAGGGGCAGTTTTTGGCGTGAGCCACGACTGGATGAAAGGAGTCGGGAGAAGGAGACGAGATCTCCTTGGCGTGCTCCCGGAGACGGTCATTCACGCAGCGCCCCGTCTGACCGATGTACTCGGCTCCGCACACAAGGGGATACTATACACCTTCTCCCTTGTGCACGGCCGGAAGCACTGCGCGTGTTTTTTGGTGCATGTGGGTGGGGGTTCTGGGTTGGTAACTCGCTTGCACATGCCTCCCAATTTAAATTTACATGTGAAAACAACCCTGGTACCGAATCGATGTGCAAGTGCGCGCAGTCGGTGTGCCGTGTTGTGGGAGTAAGGAATGCACGCAGGGCGGGCAGACCGGGTCCCGGAGGGGGCCTCCTTTGGGCGGCTCCTAGACTGCAGGATGAGCTTCTTGCTGATGTTATCTAGGAGGTCCACCGGGTAACCGGCCTTCCGGAGCCGGGTTGCCTGCAGCGACAGGCTCTCTCTGATCTTGTGATCGCAGGACTTTTTGCAAGAGGAGGAAAGGAGAGACTGAACAATTCCGGACTTAACGGTTTTTGAATGATGGCTAGAGAAGGGGAGGACAGGTTTCTGGGAGCGCTGTTGAAAAGACCAGCATAGACCGTGAGACGAGCGGGTTAGTCGAATATCGAGAAATTGGAGGCCCTCCTGAGTCGGGTCTTCCCTTTTGAAGGTGAGGCCGTTGGCGTTAGTTTGGAAAGCCTGAAGGATGGGAGCATCTGAGTTGGAGACGGGATGAAGAACGAGGTAGTCGTCCACGTACCGGAAGATCTTACATTCATTACCCGAGCGAGCAATCTGCCCCTGCACCGCGCGATCCACAAAAAAGAGATAAATCTCGCTGAGGATCGGCGCGAGGCAGGAACCGATACACACGCCCGACCTCTGAATGAAGACCCTTCCCTCGTGCTCAACCAGAGTGGAGCTCAGGTAGAGCCGGAGGAGATCGAGGAAGCCTCCAACCGGGATTCCGGACGCGTTTTGGAACCTCGTCAGTCCATGCAGGTCGATTGCCTCGGACACAGAGCTCAGAAGAATTTTTTTTCGATTAACCCGCTGTCTCGTCTCTTTTTTTATTCAACTAACCCGCTCGTCTCACGGTCTATGCTGGTTTTTTCAACAGCGCTCCCAGAAACCTGTCCTCCCCTTCTGTAGCCATCATTCAAAAACCGTTAAGTCCGGAATTGTTCAGTCTCTAATTTCCTCCTCTTGAAAAAAGTCCTGCGATCACAAGATCAGAGAGAGCCTGTCGCTGCAGGCAACCCGGCTCCGGAAGGCGGGTTACCCGGTGGACCTCCTAGATAACATCAGCAAGAAGCTCATCCTGCAGTCTAGGAGCCGCCCAAAGGAGGCCCCCTCCGGGACCCGGTCTGCCCGCCCTGCGTGCATTCCTTACTCCCACAACACGGCACACCGACTGCGCGCACTTGCACATCGATTCGGTACCAGGGTTGTTTTCACATGTAAATTTAAATTGGGAGGCATGTGCAAGCGAGTTACCAACCCAGAACCCCCACCCACATGCACCAAAAAACACGCGCAGTGCTTCCGGCCCTGCACAAGGGAGAAGGTGTATAGTATCCCCCTTGTGTGCGGAGCCGAGTACATCGGTCAGACGGGGCGCTGCGTGAATGACCGTCTCCGGGAGCACGCCAAGGAGATCTCGTCTCCTTCTCCCGACTCCTTTCATCCAGTCGTGGCTCACGCCAAAAACTGCCCCTCGTGCACCCCCAGTTCTCGAAAACCAAAATTCTCGGCGGGCACAAATCTCGATTCGGCAGGGAAATCCTTGAGTCTCTACATATCAAATCTTCGGTCTCAAACCTGTCCAGCCCATCCCTTTCTCTTTCCGATCGAGAGATTCGCTTCCTGCGGGGCGAGAGGGTTCCTCCAAAGACATAAAAAAGTCAAAATTCCCGTATCTTCGGCTCCTTCCCTCTCCGCGCTTCCCCCCCCCCCTTCCCTTCCTTCCCCAAAGGGCACCGCTCGGCGCCGGCCCATCTTTTCCTCCTCCTCTTCTCCGCACCCCGCCCCCCTCCTCTCTCCTTTCCTCAAGAGGGCACCGTCGACACTCGGGCCTGCGTGAAACAGCGACGTGTCGATTGACATACAGCAGACCCCACCTTACGCCGTGCACGCGTGGCTGCGAGCAGGGCCACATGGCCCACGCTCCCCTCACCCACCACCCTCCCTCTCAACCTCCCGGACGCCCCCGTCGAGCTTCAAGGGGCGACGTCGAGCCAGTAAACGTTTGTTGAAAGTCGAAAGCCTGTCTTGTCTGTTTGTCTTAAATGTCCCTCTTTCCTTATCGTACATTAGGAACCAACACGCTCAACCATCTACATCAGAAAGATGTCACCACCAGAGAACACGACTGAGCTGAGATCCTTCCTGGGCATGGTGAATCAGTTGGCCAAATTTCTTCCAGGACTGGCTGAGAAGACAAAGCCGCTACGAGAGCTGCTGCTCACCGAAATGAGTTGGTGTTGACACCAACCTCAGCAAAGAGCGTTCGACGAGATCAAGGCTGACCTGGCGAGAACTCCTGTCCTGTGGTACTACGACCCTCAGAAGCCTTTGACACTATCAGCAGACGCTTCATCATATGGCTTAGGAGCCGTACTCCTCCAAACCGACGACGAGTGGAAGCGACGGCCAGTGGCATACGCCTCCAAGGCTATGTCACCAACAGAGCGAAGGTATGCCCAGGTAGAAAAGGAGGCTCTCGCTGCAACGTGGGCGTGCAAGCATCTCAGGATGTATGTTCTCGGACTGCACTTTGTGATTGAGACTGACCACAAGCCATTGGTGCCTTTGTTTTCGACGAAGAGCATTGACGAAATGACACCACGACTTCAGCGTTTTCGCATGCGTGTGCTCGAATACGACTTCACGATCGTGCACAATCCAGGAAACGACATGCACACTGCCGACATGTTGTCGCGAAAGCCACGACAGTGCCTAGATGAAGAGCTCGCGTCAGCGATCGAAGAGTATGAACTACTGACGATCGAGCAACTGCCAGCCTCGACTGACATGCTAAACAAGACTAGAGCCGAGCTGCAAAAAGACAAGACGACGTCACACGTCATGCATTATTGTGCAAAAAAATGGCCCAAAACGGAGACGCGTTGACTCCAGAAGTGCGCAAGTATGCAAGTGTGGCCGACGAACTGTCAGTTATAAATGGACTCCTGCTCAGGGGAACAAGGCTCGTCTTTCCCCCAAGTCTACGCCAGGAAGTACTGGAAAGACTTCACACAGGACACCAAGGTACCGTCAGGTGTCGAGCAAGAGCATGCGAGTCTACATGGTGGCCAGCGATCAGCCAAGACATCGAGGCGTTCGTGAGCAGATGCCCAGCCTGCGAGAGGCACCGCCAAGCACCAACCGAGCATCTGCTTCAGACTCCTCTACCAGAACGTCCTTGGCAAGTGGTCGGCACCGATTTGTTCTACTTCAAAGGAAGGAACTACATCATAGCCGTTGACTACTACTCGAAGTTTTTTTAACTTGAGGAGCTACACGGGACACAGACGAAGCATGTTGTCCATTTTTTGGAAGACCTGTTCGCTCGCTACGGCATCCCAGACACCATTAGGTCGGACAACGGCCCACAGTATAACTCACTCGAGTTCGCACAATTTCTGAGTGGCTGGGGCGTAGAACATGTGACATCTAGCCCACACTATGCCCTGAGCAATGGTGAGGCTGAGAGAGCGGTCCAGACGGCCAAAAACATTCTGCGCAAATCTGACAGGGTCATTGAAGGTCTTCTGGCACACCGAGCAACGCCAGGCCCTGAGGGCTACTCCTCTGCCGAACTTCTCATGGGCCGCAAGCTAAAGACAAATGTTCCTACCATGCCTGGGGCGTTGCAACCAAAGTGGACGTACCGATCCACGTATCGACAACGAAACAAGGCCATTCGAGAGAGGGAGGCGGAAAACTACAATGTACGACACAGGACGAAAGAACGAGAGCCCCTCCATCCAGGTACGGTGGTCTACGTCAGGCAATGCACCCAACAACAAGGAACCGTTGTTGGACCAGCGGATACACCGAGATCATACATCGTCCAGACAGCCGCTGGGAATGTCCGTCGTACAAGAAAGCACCTGCAAGCAGTGCCTCAGGGAAAACTTCCTAACAATGGAAAACCGCCCTGCCCAGAAGAGGCCAGGCAAGTCACCCGCAGCGGTCGAGCCGTGAGACCACCAGAACGTCTCAGCCTCTATAGTAGGTTACAAGTCAAGAAGGTAGCGGCAAAAGCCCCTCAAAGGGAATCATATATCCCTCCGCCACCTCCCCATCCAATTGCGTCCCATCGTTTCCGTGACGTCGTGGCCAACGCGGGAGAGGGTTTTGCCTTGCTCTGAATATTTGCTTTATCTTTCGACCTTGACTTAGCGTTGTGGAAGCCTCGAGAGGGAGATTAGAAGTCGTTTTTGTTTCCGATGGAAACAAAAACGGCTTTGGGGGATTAGCGCCCACCTCCGATGGATACAAAGGCCACTTTCAAAAACTCGGTTTCCACTCCGATGAGTACAAAGGTCGCCTTCTTAAAAAAAAAGCGGGGGGGGGGGGGCGGTCGGAGACAAGTTGGCATCACTCTGTAGCCATTATCTATTCATTGAAGCGGAACAAGAGGTGTTTCCAGGCAACTATTCTTTCGACTGCGGATGGATTTCAAACGGTCGCATCACGATTGTGGGAGGAGCTTCTCCTACCTTCTTGACTTGTAACCGACTATAGTCGAGCCAACGACTCGCTTCTCAAGAGGAGGAGGTGTCGCGTACGGCAAACTGTTGCGCGCCCTCAAGAGAGGGCGCCACTTCACCGGCGCACGGGGCAGCGAGCCCAGGAAGAGAAGCCACAGAGGGACGCGGCCAAGATGGCGTAACGACTGTAGTATCAATAAACATCTTCTCTGGAATGTTCGACCTCGGAAACATGACCAATCCCGTTGGTTTCCCCGACCGATTGTCAAGCTTGAACCATCGCAGCCTTGGAAAATACACTTCCCACCGCTCCCCAAAACAAAAAAGCAAGTTCTGCGGGCGAAGAACCGGATACGTCTCGCCGAGCCGGCCGAGTGGGGCGAGCCAACACCTCCTAGAAGAGAAGGCCGTAGCGCTCCGAGTGGTTACGTCACAATGGCCTAGGAAGGAAGTCCATAGCGCAACTACGTGAGAAACATTTTGTGGCATCGGCGTGAAAAACATGTTTCTTGTCGAGTGGCGCAAGGTGTTCGTGAGCGTTTATCTTACATTAATATATGTTTTGAAATTGCAGTATTGTACAATTTATTATATATATATAATATAAACATAATATACAACGCGCTATCAAGGTTGAAAGTACTGATTTTTTATTTATGATTATCCCCGTAACCGCCGGAGTACGTGCAATCCCGCAGATCCCCACACTTTTCGAATGAACCGGTCCGCTGCGACGTTTTCTTCCCTCGTACGGGCTCCGATTCTGAAAAATTCACGTTGTGTGTGAGCTGCTGACTGTCTAAAAAGGAACTCTGAGACTTTCAGAAGGAAAGGGAACCGAAAAAAATTCAGTCATCGCTGCAGGGAGCGCACGCGAGCAAGACATGGGTCGACGACGTTAAGCTGGTTAAGCCTCCCACACTGCTGCCGCCCGCTGCTCTCGTGTGTGTGTGTGTGTGTGTGTGTGTGTGTGTGTGTGTGTGTGTGTGTGTGTGTGTGTGTGTGTGTGTGTGTGTGTGTGTGTGTGTGTGTGGTGGTGTGTGTGTGTGTGTGTGTGTGTGTGTGTGTGTGTGTGTGTGTGTGTGTGTGTGTGTGTGTGTGTGTGTGTGTGGTTCTTTTGATCCTTCCCATTGTTTCTTGATCGTCACCGCAGGCTCGGGTAGTTTTTTTGTGTTCGCTTGATACTAGGGCATTTACGTGGATTCGCGGAACAAGTCCAGCTACGGTTTGAGTGACATGTGGGCAACTGGCAACCAGCCAACGATGACACTAATCAATTATCGATACACCTATCTTTCGACAGAGAGAGACCTAAAGTTCGTGTTCTAATGTTTTCGCCACGGCTATTGTGGGACGTGTGGATACGATCGACAGCTGAGTAACAATTAACTTATTTACGGGCTTACTTGGTCGTGTGGGACGGGAGTAAAGTGCTGCAGTCGGGTTGTTTTTTCTTTTTTGTTTTTCGTGACAGAATGGCATCTTGTTCGTCGTTATCCGTGTGCGGTTGCGTCGACATTTGTAAATATCCGTGGTAATATTCTAGTTTTCACTGGAAGGTGAATAACAAGTTTGTGTGATTATACAAAGTGCGTTGTTTGTGCTTATGTGTTTATTTATACTAATGCTATTTTATTGCCTTTACCGCATTTATACTAGAATCTTGACTGTATTAAGGTAATAGTAGTAGTATTGTATACAAAATAACATATTTTGTTTTAAGGCAGCTCGAGCCCATAGGGAGAAGTAAATTAGTTGACTGTAAATAGTAAGTTTTGTACCCCTGCCACATGGAAAAGTTAATATATTTTCATTAAATGATATGGGACTTAATCAGCTCGCGCTCTTGAGTGAATATACGAGCGTCGAAAGCTGATTTGTCGACCTCATAATGCTCATTCCATCGAAATTACATTACTTTTGCCATGTGGCTGGGGTATGGTGCAAGGATTCAGTCACTGCACGCGATAACATCGCTTACATGATCGTAAGTGACACTTATCTAGCCGTGTCCGCGTTGACTACGTCTACCTGATTTTTAACTGTGATCTGTTTTGCTGTGTCCAATCACTGCGTGTCTTGCCATTTTGTCGAAGTATTTCTGTGTAAAATATGCATTCCTACAGCAATTATTGCGTGGCTCAATGTTTTCTCTTATACGCCTACCCCGTACCATTTCATCCCGATTATTTAGCGGTGTAATATTTTGCCCGTGTAATAAAATATTTTCGAGACCCGTTGCTATGTGCAGCTTTTATTTTAGCTAATAAGACACGCTTATGGGACTGAAAGCGCGTTACGACGGATCAATCCACGCGCGTTGCTTTAGCTTCGCCGCGCGCCCCCGATGGCCTTCCTTCACGACGTCACGAGAAGAGCGCTACGGCCTTGTCTTCTAGGAGGTGTTGGGCGAGCGAAAACGTCAGCCTCCTCCTCCCTCGGCTTCTGATTGGTCGAACGCACCACAACGCTTCGGAAAGTTGAGCGAGTCTCTACTCGCTTGCGTCGCGCTACGGAGCGTTGCGGATAGGCGCGCGTCGCACCGCAAGCGACCGCTCCTGGGCGCAAGGACGCCGCAACGCACTCAAACGCGTTCAAACGCGAATGAGCGTATGGGCCTTAACTGTGTGAATGAACCTTAAAGGGGTACGAAAGCGAAAATTGACATATTCACATTTCGTTCGGAAATGAGTTAAGCATGACGGATAATAACCGTAAATGATAATCGCTCGTTCGAATTTTGAACGACTGGCTATATTTTTCGTTCCAAACGGTGCACTTCAGCAAGTGCTCGAAGTGACGCGAACGGAGAGCGCGATGCGTCATGGAAGATTGGGCGCAAACAAAAACAGAAAAAAATCCCGTATTAGTGACTTAGCAATGCTGGCGGGGTTATGAGCTTTGCCGTTGGTGGCGCTGTCGGCGTTGTGGTGGCTGTCAACAGCGTCAACGCGTTACGACCGAGCCCTTCGAAGTAACCGTGGGGTGACGAGCGTGTGGCTGACCCAAGGAGCACGTTGCTTCCACAGCACTGTCAGCTTAGGGCTGAGCGGGGTGCGGAAAGCAACTTTTGCCCGAGTTTTGAGCGACAGGCTAATCTTCTAGGGGGAGAATGGTTGTGTCCGGGTACAGAAACGAGGGTCCGAGCGAGAAGGGAGTCCCTTTTTTCTGTCTTCTTGAACTGTTTGGTACAATGCGCGATTCGTGAGTTGAGGAAAGGAAAGCTAAGAAGGAAAATGTTGAATTTGAAAAAGTGGCTCTGCTCCGATGGAACTTGCTACATCATGACTACGTAGCAAGTTCCCCAACGTTGCTGGATTACCTTCCAAGTTGACTCCACATGCATCCATCAGGTGCACATATAGAAGATCGTTTAATTAGCTTTAAAATTTGTTTTCTAGTGGCTTTCAACGAAAGACTGGTATTTTGTAGGCCATGCTGCAACATGCAACATATTAAAACTAAAACACCAACAAATGTGTTTACCTCATAAAAAATGGCTTCTATGTTTTTGTTTGGTAACGTCATAGAAGCGTCATGCTGCCGCCGACCGCGATCCTGGCAGTGTCACAGCTGCGATGGTGGATGGGGCGGACGCCTGTTCTGCCGGTGGTCACTCTCTAGGTAGGCAGTTCACGAAAGCTTTGGCAGCCAGGAGTTGGCACGCTGCGACGACAGCGGGACTCTCGTTTGCTCGTGCTTTTTCGTTTTTGTTTTATTTGCTGGGACTTTTACGCTTATTTGCCAGGATCGTGACATGCGACAGTAATGCGACATTCCGACATTTGTGACGTCATTGGGTGCCATTTCGGGACCCTCTCGACACATTGGCGGAATGCGGAGAGCAAGTCATCTGCTTCTTGCGCAGGGCCAACGTTATTAGATTAACTCAGTTACGGAACTGCTCATAGACGCTGCATGCACGAACAGTACCCCCCCCCCCTCTCACCACGACTCGGCCGGCGTCGCTCGACGGGCCGCCGGACGGCTGCTTTGGGAACTGAATCGGGATGGGCGCGTTTCAACGTTACTAGAAACGTAAAAACCAACGGATAAAAACCCTTTTTGTAGTAAATTTTATTAAAGTTTAGTTCAAAATAAAGACCGCGTGATGTTTTTTTTTAATTTTTAGTTTGCAAGGTTTTGCAGCCCAATTAATATTGTTTTTATACAACCATGCCTCAACGGTGATTTCAACTAGCACGTCCCGACCTAGGCGCACCTTAACTTCGGTGATATGTCGTGGCGCGTCCGCTGGGGAGACGGGGGTGGCACCCCAGTAATCCTTTCCACCGTATCTGTTTCGGCTCCGAAATGGCCGATTGAAGCCAAAAGAGATGTCACCTGCAGTTCCTCGAGTGACCGCTGCGGGAGAAATGGCGGCGTTGTGACCGCCATTTTGCGCTTCAGCTGTGCTCTTGGGAACGCACAGTTATGAAATGAACATATAGGTGGCGCTTCGAACGACGCCAGGCGGATTGAAGTGAGTCAGGGGGGGTACCCCCTCCCGCGGGAGTTCCACAACTGAGGTAATCTAGTAACATTGCGCAAAGCTTGCGGTGACGTCAGAACGTACGACGCCGAGTTCTGGTTGGTTTTGATTGAAAAGATGGTGGGTAGGCCTCAATGCTAGATGCCTCGAGGTCCACCAGCTATTCTTTTTTTAATGAGCCAATAATAGTTTGGCGTGCTGACGCCATCGCAAACCCTGAGCAAGAAGCGGACGAACTTGCGATCCGCATAGGACATTAAACTACACAAGCAGGGGACGCGTTCCAGTCACCGGAGTGTGGTTAAGCTACTATATTTTCTTTCCTACCAAATACTTTTTTCCCAAAGCTATCGTTATACACCGTGTGTATAACAATGATAAAGAGCTTTAGGGTACCGTTTCTGCACATCCGATACGGTACGACGGCCCTCCGGTACGACCTGCATGTATGCTACCACTGAAGACCTCGCGCATGCGCAGTTCGTACCGGGGAGGCCATCGTACTGTATTGGACGTGCAAAAATGGTTCCCTGAAACTCTCTATTGAATAACAACACTGGCAATGAACCGATCTGACAAAAAGGAGAGATATACAAGATGTCTTGAGATTAAGGAAAGTTTAACATAAAAACCCGAGACTAGCGCAAAACTAGGAAGAACACAACACACAAAGTCTCGGGGTATTGTCTTAGATTATGCGAAATCATAACAAGCTAGCTTGCCTCCTTACTTCTGGTCGGGAAAAGGTTGTTTCTACGTTTCAGCACGTTCACGAGCTAAGACTACCATGTATTGTACCATTCGCTCGAACATTCAGAATTATAAAAATCGTATCCTTTTTTCTAAGATCGCACGATCCCAGCTTCATTTCCGAAAACAAAAAAAGAAGAAAATAGGAACTGCATTAGCCGAAGAATACACACATGCACACATTCTCTTCGAAGAACAACACCCTGCATCAAATTTATTGGATCGAGATCAAGATTCCAGAACCAGGAATCCAAAGGGTAGCTTGTCTGTCGCAAACCTCGTTTCGCGGGTTCATTTGGCAACGTCCCGGGAAGGGTGTGTTGTTGTATCGAATCCTTCGCTGACAGAACCACTTAAACTCGGCGCGAGGGATCCACGGCCGAGGGGTTATTTACGAAATAAGGCGGTAAATATTCTGACTTATCCAAACACCGCCGTCTGTTTGCCTCTCCCTATTAAAAACTGGTGACGCTTGGCCATCTTTGGTCATGGCGCGCTCCACGCATCTGAAAGCGCGCGCTTTCACTGGCCTGCCGCGGCTGCCGGCGACGCGGTGGCTCTTCACAGCGCGCTCCTATTGCTCCGCAGTGGCTGCCGGCGACGCGGCGTAGCTTCGCAGCGCGCTCCTATTAGTCGGTTGTGGCTGCCGCCGACGCGGTGGAGCTTCGCAGCGCGCTCCTATTGGTCGGTTGTGGCAGCCGGCGTCGCGGCGGAGCTTCGCAGCGCGCTCCTATTGGTCGGTTGTAGGCTGCCAGCGACGCGCAGCCGGCGACGCACCACATTTATGGTGACGTTTTGTAATTTCAATGGCTCAAACGTGTCCCGTCATGCACCACCCTGGTGGTACTTGCATACTTGATTAAAGTAATCGAGCGCTATATATATTTTTTAAGCGAAATGAATGATCTCCGTTGGGGTGGAGGTTGGTCGCCCATGAGAACGGTCCATCTCACTTATCTTACTCCTCTGTATTGTTCATGAAGATACGCTTTCTGGTCGACTGACCGCGGGGCATGTAATATCATCCATATTGCCGCGCGCGCCGCTGGCCAGGTATGCAGCACGGCCGGGGCCTAACGGTTATCGCGCTATCCTTCCACGCAGAAAGCCAGGGTTCGATTCCTGGCCGCGGGTAAGCATTCTTGTTGACTCTGATATGATGTCATGGTAAAATCGAGAATCGTGCTGCTAATTCGAGGTTAGAGTGTCCTACACCAGAAGCCCACGCGTGTACGAAAGGGGCTCAGCGTGGTGAGCCCGGAGCCAGTCTCGCCCCAGCGTTCGATTCTGCTCTTACGCCGACTTTGACGCCCGCTACGCTCTGCTGCTATCTTCTGTTTCCTTTTGGTTTTGGGCACAAGTTCGCCTCCATTAAACGTTTCAGTTTTCCCAGTTATTCTTTGTTTCACATTGTCATTCGTGACATTTTGGTGGAGGTGCGGGGCACCGCATTCTATGCCCGTGGAGCGTACCCCTCCAAAGATATCCCGGCCAAGTGAGGTGCTTAGCCCCGGGAGACTAGCCTTCGCAGAAGGCTCCAACGCCCGAGCAAGCCGCCGTACCAGAGACCAGCCCCGGAATTCAAACCACTGCCGCAGAAGCCAAAAAAAAGACAGCGACCATGTCTAGCTTACCCGTCGTCATCCTGCCCGTCACTCACCGCACTCCAACGCCCTTTCGCGACGAAGCCAACGAGGATGTAGAAGATAGGCTGCAACATTAAGAACGAGTGGCCCGTCATAACGGATGGACACCGGAGCAGTACCTTCAAAACGTTTACTTTGATTTGGAGGCCACAACACGGAATTGGTTTGAAAACCACGAAGCGTCAATCACCTCCTGGAAGCAACTGAAGGCTGAGCTCCGAGGTACGTTTACGAAACAACAGCGGAGAGAACTCGCCGAAGAGCTTCTTCAAGCGAGGATCCAAGGCCCTAACGAAAGCGTCGTTATTTTTGTCGAAGATGTTCTTCGACTCAGCAACCGCGCCGATCCTCAAGCCTCCGAAGCAAAGAAGCTGAGAATCTTGATGCGAGGTGTAAAGGAGAGCATCTTCGGAGGCCTGGTGCGATGTCCACCTACAACCGTCAAAACGTTTGTAACGGAGGCGACCAACATTGAACGGGCCCAGCAAGCACGAGCCGCTTACTTCCATCGAACTCCTGGCGTCGCTGCACCCACGCCGTCCAGCTGCGCCCTCGGCCCCAATATTCCGGGGATCCGCGATATTGTCCGGGACATCGTTCGTGAAGAACTGAAGAAGCTGCTACCTGCCGCCGAACGTCCAGCTTCACTCTCGATCGCCGAGATTGTTCGAGAAGAGGTCCAGCAAGCGCTCCAGCCAGACGTTCTCGCCGACGCCGCACCGGAACCACAAGCAGTGACATACGCCGCAGTTGTTCGTCGTCCTCAGCCTCCTGTCACCCGGCAGTACCCAGCACCTCAACCAAAAATCTCACGAATGACGAGGTGAAACAAAGAGTTACTGGGAAAACTGCAACCTTTAATAGGGCGAACTTGAGCCAAAAAATAAAAAGGAAACGGAAGATAACAGCAGAGCGTCGCCGGCGTCGAAGTCGGCGTAAGAGCAGAGTCCAACGCTGGGGCGAGGCTGGCTCCGGCTTGCCACGCGGAGCTCCTTTTGTACACGCGTGGGCTTCTGGAACAGTCAGGGTATAAGTTTCGGGGTGTAGGAAATTCTAACTTCGAATTGGCAACATCGTTCTCGAATTTACCAGAACATCACATCAGAGCCAGCAAGAATGCGTACCCGCGGCCTGGAATCGAACGCTGGCTGTCCGCGTTGAAGGCTAGCGCGATAACTGTTAGACCACGGCCGCGCTGCATACCTGGCCAGCTGTGTGCGCGGCATTACTCCCGCTTTAAAGAAAGTGCATCGCCGCGATGCACCACAAAGCAAAACAAAGGGGGTGTATTGCCGCGCGCGCAGCTGTCCAGGTATGCAGCGCGGCCGTGGCCTAACGGTTATCGTGCTATCCTTCCACGCAGAAAGCCAGGGTTCAGTTCCTGGCCGCGGGTACGCATTCTTGCTGACTTTGATGTAATGTTCTGGTAACTTTGAGAACCATGTTGCTAATTCGAGGTTAGAATTTCCTACACCCCGAAACATCTACGCTGATTGATCCAGAAGCCCACGCGTGTAGAAGAGGCTCCGTGTGGCAAGCCGGGGCCAGTTCCACTTCAGCGTGCGGCTCTGCTCTTACGTCGACTTCGACGCCGGCGACGCTTTGCTGTTATCTTCTGTTTCCTTATTATTTTTGGGCACAAGTTCGCCCCCAGTAAACGTTTCAGTTTCCCCCGTTATTTGTTGTTTTACCTTGTCATTCGTGACAATATAGCTTTCCATGTTGACCCGTGAAGTAGCGGAAAATCTGAAGCATGTTCCTTATGTTATCGGCTCCTTATAGAAACCTGTGCTGCAAAGCACTGAAATAGGCAGTTTTTTTAATTTCTATATGCCAAACTTTGCGGTTTTAGTTGAAAGGCTGAAACTTCAATGCCACGTGTATGAACATTATGTTATTCCTTCCGTTCTTTTCTTCTTTTTTTTTTGTATACAGCATTGATACATTCTTATGTGTATTCAACTTTAGAAATAGCTAATTACGAGAGCACCAAAAATACTCGTCGCAAAAAAAAAATCTGGTTCTTAAACACCCCGCATATTAGTTTCTTTAAATCACTGCATGCCACCTCCCAATACTTCTCAGTATTTTTTTTTATGCTAGGGATTTCTTGATTTTAAGAGCAGATTTATACTTACATTATGTTTATGCCGTTGAGTGGTTAAATTTTCTCTTTTTGATGATGTTTTTTTTTGTTTTTCTTTTTAAAGTATAGTGTCGTTGTGTAGATTCACAATGTGTTACTCGGTGTCTTCTGTTGTTTTTGTTGCTCCCAGACCCCGTCAGTGGCCTACGCCACGGTCAACGGCCGTCAACGGGCTCCTAGACCCTGTTAAACTGTTTTTAGCAGCTTGACTTCTATTTTTTTTTTTTTTTGTCTAGGAGACGATTTTTGCGGTGTACGTCTGGAAAAATGAATGGTTTCAGTTTGATATTGAATATCGCACCCTCTCCTTTTTTTATATTCGCCATATATCACGTTTCCAGCGCTGATTACACACACACGAAAAAATGCCAAGTCAGTGGACTCTGGCAGTACCACCGAGAAGACAAGGCTTGCGTATGACGTTATAGCTAATAATTCCCAGATTTTCCCCAAACAGCAAAGACGCTGCAGCTCGACAAGATGTCGCCTCAAACCGGCGGACGCGTCCGTCTTGGCGTCACCACGTGCTGGCGTTGGGTTCTTTGTGAGACGCTGCAAAACGCGTTTGCGGCGACGCTGACGCAAGGTAGTTCGCGGCGTTATGATGACAATGCAATTAATGCAAAGGTGCAAGTGAGCCGGACAAGAATGACGACAATAATCCCTCTCCAGAGATTATCGTTATTCGTCAGAACAATATTTTTCGCCCAAACTGGACGTGACGACATTCAAGATGGCGGCGCCCTTGCGGAACATACGTGTATTTCGTACGAAATGGGCTTTATTTCCGCTCCAGGCCCGTGGCTTCCACGTCGCTGTCCCGAGCTCATGAGACAGAATATACGAGATGTCGCCATGCAGGTGTACAGCTATTGGATATTTGAGGGTTTCAACATTTAGAAACGCTTGTGACAATACAACGTATGATCTCACTATTGAAAGTCAAGGGTCTTCGATGACCCCCGTCAAATAACATCCGGCTGGATGCCGGCAGGTGGCAGAACTGCCTGGATATATGGCGCTTTCGGAGCACAGCACTCGAGGGGAAAAAACGCAGCTTTCAGCTCTGTTTTTGTTTTATATTCCGGCGGTACGAACATAATTCATGTGGTAATGTTGTATATCGTCTGTTTTTGCGGGCGTTACTTGTTGTTGCAAGGCTCCGTACTTGTTCAGTAAATGTTCATCTCTCAATTAGTGTCCGTCCTATGTAGTTCCCTCGCTTGCCACCGTATTTTGCTCGCTGTTTCGTTGAAGTTAGCTACATGCTCACTTCATTGAAAAAAGTAACAATATACCGTTACTCGTTACTCACTTAATAAAGTAACTAAGTACGTTAGATCATAATATAAGACCTAGGACACGGAGGAAATAAAATAACGGGTAAGAAGACACAAAATCTCAAAATCTCAACGTGTCTCACGGTTTAGATTATGATGTTTCCTAGTTTCCCAACCAGCTCGCCTCCATATCTTCGCTTCATACTTATGTGAACTCTTTACTTCGATTCAAAAGAAACGCGCTACCTCGGCTTGAAAGAAACAAGTTATTTTTTCGTTACTCTGAAAATGTCGTATTTATAAATCCGATTTTATTATTTGTCGTCGGTGATAATTCCTTTCTTTTTAATGCGTTTAATATTTGGTAGCTGTGGCTATAGGCCTGTTTCCTTCGGCAAGGGGGCGCGAGCTTATCGTTAAGACGCGACCATGTAACGCTTGTATTGAGCACAGAGTGGCGCTGCAGTGTTTGATTATGAACAAGTCAGGTTCGTTTACAAGCGTGTGCCAGCATCTGTCTACGCGAGGCAACAAAGCATATAAAAGAACAAACAAAATTTAAATAAACGACAGAAAAGTGCAGCTCGCGCTTTCGGTGTCTTATCAAAACGATAAAGAATGTTTTTCTTGGTGTTATTTTGTTCTCGTTACTTTTCGAAAATTTATATCAACCAATAAAATCCCGCCACCTTGGTGACCGCGAGCATTGTGGGAGAGCGGAATCTCACACCGAAGCGCGACCGAAAAATATGACATGGCACGCCAAAACCGTTGTTCAAACTTGAAATCTACACAGGTCTATACACATCCTTCAGCACATAGTTTTATGATATTTTGCATTTTCCCGTTGTGCTAAGTAGAGGCGCTAGTTGGGGTGAGAACTAGCTTGTGTACTTGTGTTGTAGACATTCTCCCCCAGAAGTTACAAAACACCGTTACTCCTTACGTCACCAAAAATAAGGAAAATACGGAACTCGGTGGCGATGCACTGAACCGTCAAAAAGAGAGATTTACAAGGCATCATGAGAGTAAGGAAGTTCGTCTCTACGTTTTGGCACGTTCACGAGCTAAAACTGCCATGCATTGTACCATTTGATTGACCTTTTGTTTATTATATTTTAAAAAATCTCATTTTTTTAAAGATTGGTGTAACCCAAGCTTCATTTCCATAAAAAAATAATAACTGCCCCAATTCATTAATACATCCGATCGACATGCACACATTTTCTTCGAAGAACACCATGAATCATTTTGACTGGATCGAGATTAAGATCCCAGAACCTGGAATCCTAAGATTAGCTTCTCTGTCATTGGCATCATTCAGAGAAAAGTGCGTGGATGTCACGAATTCTTCGGTGTCGGAACCACTTGAACTCAGAGCAAGGAATTTACGGCTGGAGACCCGTGCGTTCATTGGCCTGCCAAAGCTGCCGGCGGCGCAGCGCCGCTTCGCAGTCCGTTTTTATTTATGGTGACTCCGCCATTTATCGCTCAAACGTATCCCGTCATGCACTACCCTAATGGTACTTGTGTACCCAACGAAATCAATAGAGTGTTTCATTTTTATGCGAAGGGAATGACCTCTGCTGGGGCGCAGCTTGCTGGACCACGTGATCAATCCCTCCCTCTTTTACCTATCCTCCTCTATTGTTCATGAGGCTACGCTTTCTGGTCGACTTGCCGTGTGCCATGTAATAATTCATATAGCTTTCGAGGTTGAACCGTGAGGTACAGCAAAATCTGAAGCACGTCCCTTTTCTGTTCGGCTCCTTAGAAACGTCTGCCGCAAATCACTGAGGTAAGCTGTTATTCGTAGTTCTCTTTCCCGCACTCGGCAGTTTTAGTTGGAAGGCTAAAAATTCAATGGCACATGTAGGAACATCGTCTTTATTATTCCATTTGTATTTTGTCCGCATATATTTCTAAATAATTTTGTATTTGACTTCCGAAAAAAATCTAAGTACAAAAACATCACGAATGCTTGTCGCACGGAAATATGCTGGTCCCTCGCCACCTCGCAAATTATTTTATGTGAATCCCAGCACTACAATCACTAAACACTTCTAAAGAAATGTTCTTTTTTATGCAATTTATGTATTTCCTATTCTAAGAGCCAATTTAATCTCGCATTTCATCTAGGTTCTGAAAAGTTCTGATTTAATCTCTTTTAAAGGGCCCCTGAAAAGAAAAAAAAAGTTTTTTCAAACCAATCCGGTTGGGACACGCGCGTAAAAAAATGAATTTTACGCGAAAAAAAAAATTTTAGAGCAATATTGACTGCGTTAGACGCAATTTAGTCGGGAGTCACCTCCTTTCCACTTTCTCTCTCTCTCAGCATTTCGGGCGCGTGGAAGAGAGGTTCTCCCCGCCTCTTCGTAGTGGATCGGCTTGGCTGCTTGGCTGGCTTGGCTGCTCCCCGTACGAGAGCCATTGCTACTTCCTGTGTCTGCCGGTCGCCCGTCGTACCGCGTCGTACAGCCGATTCACACGACGGACCGAATCGCGATTTCCGTCCGCAGACCGTGTACCAAGTGACCGGCGCGTCACCGATTCCTGCAATCCGCGCCTCGTCCGCGGACGCGCAGACTGATAAAGTCAAGCGCCTTTTTCACTCGCGGATTTTTGGCGGGAGATTGACTTGAAATGCGTTTAGTCTGGCAACGGTACATTGTTTTCTTGTTTTTGTTTCTGGGCGATGAAAACAAAAGTGGCGCATCGTTGTGTTTTGCGCGTTTGCTGGTTCATTTTGTCGGGCGTTTCTTCGTTCCACGTGTGAAAGGAACTGCAGAAAATTTGTCTGGCTGACGCGACGCAGGTTCCTGTACTCCTCCGGGTCCGCGTCAAGAAGCTCCCGTCAAAACTCGTCTAGCACGCCGCGATGATTCTTGCACGTCCAATCAGGATTTCACGGAGCAAGACCTCTCTTGTGGCTGTGGTGAACTTGAGTGTTATGCACGAGCGCGGAGTGCGTGAAGGCATCTCCAAACGCCCCTTCGTGAGCCCAGAACTTCGTCGCTTCTACGCGGAACCCTTCTCGAGCAGGACCATGCCTGTGTCACTCTCATGCTTTGGGTTAGTAAAGCTAGTGGCGCTTCGCGCGAAGCCTATCACTGTGTTTTTTCTCGATCTGTACGTAACAGCTGCGTACGATTCATTATCGCGGTAGCGAACGTCGATTTCTCTCTTGGACAACGGTGCCACGGTGCGATGTTGGAGTTTCGCGGCACTGTGGGGTGGCGACCAGCTTCGGTCCGTCCTCGCTGTCGTCTGCTCGTCGTCTCCCTCGTGTGGATGCGCTTGGGAGACAGACGAACCGCAGACATGTCGTCACCGTCCGCGGATCAGTCCGGCATGTGAATCGGCCATGACTAACTAACACAAGCAACAAGCCCTCTTTAGGAGGTCTTAACATATAAACGCGATAAAACTATAAAACCACCCGAGGACGCGAGACGCGTTGCAAGACGGCGGCGTCGGCGACCATGACAGAAAAACAAAATGGCGAAGCTTTTGTTTGTTGGGTTTGTTGTTTTATCCGAATGGATGTAACGATTTTGTAAAACGTTTGTAAACAATTACGACGTTCATTCGGTTGATTGTTTCTTAAACCTAAAAAATATGTAATTCAAAAGGCGATTTCAAGAGATCACGAAGGTTTTATAACAAACATTAAAGCTGTCATTCATTCTACTGGCCACTGAGAAGCTGATTTGAATGACCATCGTTACCAATGAGAAGCCGAGCTGAATGACGTGGAATTTCCGCGCAAAATTTCAAATAAATCTCTCGCCGTCAATATTGCTCTAAAACATTTTTAGCGTAAAAATTCATTTTTTGTGACGCGTGTCCCAACCAGATTGTTTTAAAAAAGCTTTTTTTTCTCTTCAGGGATTCTTTAATTGCAATTATCTTTGTGTCTTTGTATTGGTGCATAAAGTGTTACTAGGTGTCTTTTGTTGTTTGCTTTGCTTGTCTTCGAATCTGGTGCCCATGCAACGGGCTCCCATCACCCCTTCAAACTGCTTTTAGCAGTTTATTTTTTTACGAGGGTTTTTTAGTGTACGTCTAGCAAAATAAAGCTCTCAGTTTGAATTTGAACCTCGCACCGTTGCGTAGTAAGTCGCCACAATTCGCGGTCGTCGTGGCCGAAACGTGCTGTCACGTCGAGCTCCGCCGTCAAGGTCTTGCCGCAACCCTGCATGCAGAGGCCGCGGTGACAGCGCCGAGGAACGTTTTTTTCAGATTTACGCAGTCATTTCTTCCACCCTTGCCAAGCGAATCACTCGCTTTTAAAGAGTGTTTCTTGCACGACGCTGGGAAAGACATCCATACCGCATAAAAAGCCAGGGTTACACTCCTTGTTCATCATAGAAAAGACACGGTGCGTTCGCTTCTGGCGCTATTTGGCAGAAGTGTCTGCGGGACACACCTCAAGCACGTTGGAAGCCAGTTTGCTTCACGCATATGTGTGGGCTTTGAACATGCTTGCAGACAGGTTTGGTGTGACCAATGTGGCAGGACCACTAAACGAGGAAGGGACACACTGTGTAGTTTGTCGAGTGGTTTTTGCATGATGTATTAGCCGTGTGACACGCGGCTGAAAGGTTTTATGACGTGCTAGTTTGTCAGTTTATGCTTGCCGACGTCCTCGGACTCAGGGCTCATCAGAAAAACCGAGTGTGGGTGGTGACCTTCAAGACGACTGAAGATGAAGAAAAACAAGAACATATGTTGCCTACGCCCAAACTCCCTGTCAAGGACCGTTGGTGTATTTATTTCATCGACCCCAGCAGCCAGACAATAAAAATCGTATAACTTAAAGGGATACTTCAACGAAATTTGAAAGATATCCGTCGTGTTCAAAAATAGGTTGAATATGATCCACAATATCCGTAAATGACAATTGCACGTTTGTATTTTGAGCCTGGTGGCTGTATTTTTTGTTATAAACGGCCCACTGTAGCAAGCGCTCGGAGAAGGCCCAGCTTAGAGCACGTGACATCCGACGCAATCGTGACGTAGGTCGTCTCGGGATAAGCGAGGCTACGGCGAGGCTGACGTCGAGGGGATGGCCTAGTCGTTCCAGGCCACCGAAGCGGCTGCTTTTGTACGAATTTGGAGTGACGGGTTAATCTTTTATAATCTTGTAGGGGAACAATAGCTACTTCTGGAACACACAAAAGGGATTCTCGGAAATACGGGAATTCCTCCTTCCCCTCTTCTCTCGTCGTGGCCGGAGGCGAGACACTCACCGTCACTAGCTGTCAAGGTTCCTAGACGGGCATTACAAACGAGGCGTTAGCGACATCCACCAGGTGGTCTTTGCTAATCGTTTATTTCGTTTTAAAATTCCTTGTCGTGACTTTTTTAACAAGATATTGGTGTGTTCTGTGTGATACTGCTCCTTTGAACATATATAGACCATAAAATAAGCGCCGAAATTTCGTTGTAGTACCCAGTGTAGCAGTCGTAATTAATTGGCGAAATCGTATATTTAGAGAAGAGAGATAAGTCATTGCTATTCATTGACCGGCTATATTCAGTCTATCTATACTAGGTGTCAACTGGTATGTCGGCACCAAAAGTTTGCGGGACACAGGAGCGCCAGCTGAAGTGACTGGCTGCGTCTTCTGATGGCGCGTTACCGCTCTCAGGACTCGCACTCTTCGTATGCGTTTCCTTTCGTGTTCGCAGACATGATTTTCACTTAGAACTACGCCATTTCCCGCGCTTGGAAGGGAGTGCAGAGTTGAGATCGATCTCACAAAAAACTTGGTCACGGAAGTGACGTCACACAGATAACACCGGAGCTCCGACCGATTTGCATCGCCGCGCTCCCTGACGGCGCGCCGTGAATTCTCCCGAGAATCGATCAGTGCGCACGTGCGTCCTTTTGATGCCATAGAAGTTTTAGTTCCCACCCTCCTCCCCCCTCCCCG
Organism: Ixodes ricinus; assembly: GCA_037355805.1. Taxonomy (NCBI): domain Eukaryota; kingdom Metazoa; phylum Arthropoda; class Arachnida; order Ixodida; family Ixodidae; genus Ixodes; species Ixodes ricinus. Next base: position 44,246 of record JAZHYW010025353.1, on the reverse strand, counting down.
GATTTCTTCGACTTTCTGGCCTCCTAATGGCACAATGCAGAATAGACCATTTCAGAACCACATTCTCACACTCCTTCACATTCGCACCCTCGTCGAAGGGCCTGACTAGCTTGCTGCCGTCCTTGAAATCGTTCTAGAGGTCGTCCCCTGGCACGTCGTCCTTGAGGTCGTCCTAAAGGTCGTCTAGACATCGTCTTTGACGTCGTCCTCTAGGACGTCGCCTTGAGGTCATCCTAGAAGCCGCCCTAGACATCGTCTTTGACGTCGTCCTCTAGGTCATCATCCTCGACGTCGTCCTGAGGTCGTTCTAGACGTCACCCTAGTCGTGCCCTAGGACGTCGCCCTAGGTCCCTAGGACCATCTCAAGGACGACCAGAGAGATCGTCCTTGAGATGGCCCTAGGGGTCGTCCTAGACTTCGTCTTCGATGTCGTCCTCTATAACGTCGTTCTTGGCGTCGTCTGAAGGGCCGACCACACTTGCGTCGCGGAGGCTTGCCGCACACCGCTGGCTGCCGCGGGCTGCCGGCCAAAACCAGTTTTCACCCTCAGCAGCTCGCCGCTTGGCGCAGCCCAGGCAACCGCCGCGCGCGCGCTTGAGGGCTCGCCGTTTTTCGCTGCAGAAGAACGAAACCCATGGAAGGTGGCGAAGTAAGTGACCTTGCGATGCCATGGCAACGGACAAGCCGCTTCTCCGAGCGTGTTTTACGTTGTAAAGGAAAGACGCGTAATTTGGATTCGCCTGCAATCCCTATTTCGTCAAAACAATTTCCCAGCGAAGCGGTTCCCTCCAAACTGTGCGACTTTTCTCCTTTTTGTATGTCAAGACGCAGCCAGACTATCTATGAATAATGAAGCTAAGAACAACCACTGGGAAATTATCGGAGATGAATTCGGAATAACAGGTCAGTTGCTCCATGGCACTTGTCACATGTCGCCTGCGTTGTAACGGATGTCGTGTTTATTTGGTGACACTCTCGAAAGTAGTCCTCATCTCTGGCGCGCAGCCGGGGCAGCAAAGCACTGACCTGTCCCTCGGTGTTTCGCTAGCACCAGCTCAACCGGACCACAACCTGCGCCTCCTCCCCTTCAGAGCGCGGCGACGTCGCAAAATCAACGAGCAGGCTAGGATTATCACATTCACGCTGATCACCAGGTCAGTATCGATATCTGCCACGTAGGCAGCGAATGCGGTTTCGACGCTCATATATGCGAAAGATGACAGCCGAAAGGGAAGAGCCTAACGAAGAGCAGACGACAAAAGCACTGGAAATCTGGCGGAGACGGATTACTGAGTGCTATGTGGGTGCTTAAGGGGTACTATCACGAGGTAGAAATCCCGGGGATTTCTCCACGGCACGCGCATTCCACTGAACGAAAACGTCAGGCTTTGCGATGTGCAAAAGCCTCACGTCTTCGTCTCGTGATGCGCGCGCGCCGGGGAGAAATCCCCGGGATTTCTCCCTCGTGTGAATACGCCTTTAGCGGGCTGCGTAAGTGATCTACTAAAACTCCCTAATCTGGCCTCCTCGCGTTGGGGTGCCGGACGGTGGTGCTGCCCAGCACGCGCCCACCGGTGGCACCGTCGCCGCTAGTGTGGTCGGACCTTCAGACGTCGCCCTTGAGATTGTTCTAGACGAATGCTATAGCGATTCATAGACAAACAACAATAGTGGTTTCTGCAGCAATTTCGTATCTGATGGCTTGCTAGTTTGCTCACTTCAACGCGAGGCAGCTCCTGTCTGATTGAAACGGCGATAGACGCCGCTCCGGCAACCGTGATTCCAATATCTTCGCTCCTTGCCCTGAACCGCTGCCGAGCGGCGGAGCTCGCGCCTTCTGTGGCACGGGCGGTTCACGCGACTCTCAAGCGCTTCGATGAAGCGTTTAGTCCTCCCCAACACTGATTTCTAGTTTTACCCCAATCAGTAGTAGTAACTCGTTGTGGCTTTACGTCGCCTAGGTTAGCCTATAGCTATTGACACTGGTACTGGCAGGCGACTGTTCTACCCCACGTAGTTGTACTTAAATTTATGCAGCAGAGTACACCTATGCACCGACCATTTTTTGATCATTTCCGTCGTTTCCGCTTGACGTGCACGAGATAACAGGTAGTGGCACAAGGTGCCGGGAAATGTTATCTTGAGCGTGCAAGCTCTGTCACCCATCACGCTGGATGGGGCAGACGCGCGGCATGATGACTCACAAAGCGGCTTCTTGCGCCTAGCCCTGGTTATCTTGTGCGCGGACGGGAGCGAGTGAAAAAGACATGACTGCGAACACGAAACCCAGCGGATTTTCTAAGCGTGAGTCTTGACTCTTGAGAGTGACCTCGAGCCGTCAGAAAGCGCAGCCATTCATATCTGCTGGCGCTCCTGTGCCTCGCACACTTTTGCTGCCGACTATGATACATTGTGAAGGCTAACGTAGCATCCACAGTGCTGCAGCCCTGCTCTGCTGCGAGAACAAGCGGCCTGTCTTCCGTCTCATTCGCGCTTGCGCAGCTAGCTTTGACAGAGTTGGAGCACCACGGAAGCTCCTTGGGAACGTAGCACCAGAAACGTGAGGCCGAGTATGGACATTCACACTCACCAACTTCAAAACACAGTAGCTGCTGTTTGACCTTAATTATGACACGCACCCGATCGGCCGTTTTACAAGGGTCGGTAATGTTGTGTATACGTTCAACGTAGAAAAAGTAGAACAATTGAACCACGTATTGAAGTTTAGCTGATAAGACAGTTAAAAACAAAACAAAAACGGTTGCGTTAATTTCCAGCGACAACTGCCTGGCAATGAACGTCTGCAAACGCGCACCACGCCACCTCAGGACCGTCAACGGGGTGAAGGTCTCTGCCTAAGTTGACCCGTTCACTTTACCTGAAGATATCCGAATTCGAACCTCGGGATGGGGACATTATACGTGTGGGTTCTATTTTGTTCCTACTCTATTTCTAGAGATCACGCGCTTCTGTGAGACTTTAGTTTGCATAATATGATACTGATTCGTTCCCACTTGAACGAAAACACGACGAGAAGTCGAGAAAAAAATAATTATTTATGTTACCAGCGAAAACAAGGAATTAGAACGCGTAACCATGCATACCACGCAGCTTAGTCTTTCGATTGCTTGAAATAAAAAAAGGAAAGTAAAAAATAAGTAGCTCAATAAAAGACATAAAAAGATGCGAAATCTTCTAGCAAGCCGCAAACTGTCAATCACGCACATCGAACAATATTTTTTTTGTGCTTGCACGTTTATACAACGCCCCCTCAATACCAAGGACGTCCCACTGCTTTTGTACGTCACAGATTAGAGGCTAATCCGGGGGCAGATTAGATACGAGTGATGTGTCAGCCTTTCGTGGCTTCTCATGGTCAATCGGTTTGCGGGGAGGACTCGGGTTATCCTGGTTATTTTAATCAGATTGTGCCACAGTGACCCCGTGGTTGGTTACGGAAGCGCCTTAGAGAAGTGCATGATGTAAGTGCCTGAGAAAAGTTGTAAACATGGCGAGGGCGGAATATTGCCCGCCTAATTTAGCGGACAGTCGTCATTTGAGGTCATCAGTGAGATGGTTTCCATTTACTGCTCCATCAGCGTGATAGTGGTCATGCGACGACTCCAACCACGCGACGCCACGGGATAGCACGATGGTGTTACGTACGACGAAACTACTGCAATGTCATGTGACACTAGATCGTGACACTGTGATGTCGCTTGGACCTGATTTCACATCGCTTCGTCATAGTGACACCAATCAAGTTGCCTTCTCAAACATTATTATAAATAAACCTCAAGAGAACCTGAAAACACGCTGTAAAGTCTTTGCCTCCCTGATTTGTTTGTGAAAAAAAAAAAAAGATGCACTGATTTTTAGTTAATTTTTTTTGCTGCATTTGTTTGTTTTGTTTATGACCGAAACTAGCTGAGATGCTTTTTTCGGAAAAAGAGTTGGATTTGCCACTCGTTGGATGAGGAAATGCGACTTAGGAAACAACGAAAAGGTTAAAGTAACTTAGAAGACCGCCTGGCATGCGTCGCCAGCGCGTCCTTCAACGTCTCACAACGAGCGCGACGGAACGCGGTGACGTCTAGAGTCCTTTAATGTTCTCGAAGTCCCGAATTCCGTTCAGTCCACTTACCGGAAGTCAATCCCGGAGAATCCAGTTCTGATTGGCTGGTTCAACCCGCGGCGGAAGTTATCATTCGGCCATTTTGCAGCGGGGCCCAGTACAACAATACAAACTTTTAACCTTTCCACTTTGGTGAAGAAGGAAGACCCGCGAAGCTGTACATTGGTGGGAATAAAGTAATGGCCGGCCGCAAGTCGGCAAGCCAGAGTGAAAAGGCTCGAAAGGTTGCGCCATCTATGAGCGATGGCAGCAAGCGGACAACCGGCAAACACAACACTCTGGACAGCTACCGCCATCTATGAGCGACGGCGGAAACCAGAGTTTTGTGTAGACATTTCTTTGCGGGGGACACGATTTTGAGGAAACTAGCCCTTAACAGCTCCACTGTAAAACGTATACAAAAGCGTTTCCACGTTCCCGTCGTACTACGGCTACAGCGAGTACGCATGTGTGTGAGCTCTGAGCACCGACGAGTTAGGACCGAACGGAGGCTGCATTGGTTTTCTCTATATTTTTTTATATCAAGCAGCCGCTAATCTGGTTCGCCAAAGAAGATTACCGGCTCGTTTGCTTACTCCGGTTACGCTGGTGCTGCGTTTCAAACTCTACGCCTCAGACGCTAAGCCCAGCACTCGACTCCGATGTGTTTGGAGGCGAGAGGAAGAGACGAGGCAGCGAGGAGCAAGTCACGAACCGCTCAGAACGCAGGAAAGAATTACAATAAAAACGAACCAGTGTCGCCACAGACCAGGAAAGTGGATTGAAGTGTTCGCCGAGAACGAACGCCACACTGTACGCGCAAGGCATCGACCGCACAGCGCAGCGCAATGTTGGAGACGGGTTGGAGCCAGAGCCAACGTTACTAGATTACCTCAGTTGAGGAACTCCCGCGAAGGAGTGTACCCCCCCCCCCCCTCTCACTCATTTCAGTCCGCCTCCCGTCGTTTGAAGCCCCATCGAGATGTTCGTTTACGAACTGTGTCTTCCACAGAGTGCGGAGGAACGCCATCTAGACGCTGCGCTTTGAAACGTACGTATCCCATAGAATACTCTTCAGTTACCAAAGCAGCCGTCCGGCGAGTCGAACGACGGGAGGCGAATCGTGGTGAATGACGGGAAGTACTGCTCCTGCATGCCGTGTCTCTGAGCAGTTCCGTAACGGAGCTAATCTAATAACGTTGGTCAAAGCCGTGTATTGGGAGAGTTTGGGCATATATTGGTTTCAATAGGCGAGCATCTCGAATCCAACCAGAGACCGCGAAACAGACCCTAGCAATGGTCATGAGCTCTAAAAAAATGTGACTCGGCTAATTTAAGACGTTTTAGCATCGCTAGATAAAAAAGGTATAACTCTTGCTGACTAAAAACGTTGCGCATGTGAGGTTTTCGTCACGTCTATATTCAACGGTAGAATAAACGAACGTCGCTATAAACCAAGGCCGACTTGCTAGTAACGGCGTCTGAGCTGAGACTGGGGGAAAGAAAGCACTGCCAAAGCCAGCGCACGAGCTGAGCGGGACTCGAGACGCGTCTCAAGACGCTCACGCGCCCCACCCTTCACACTGTTTTCTTTCTCCCAGTCTCAGCTGAGAAGCTGTTCTAGCAAGCCGGCCCACAGCAAACTGTCACTGAGACGCCGAGAACGAACGCTTCTATTTCAAGTTTTAAATGTCGTTTCCAATATTGTGACGTTACGGTCTGCTGATTGATGGATGCTGTGTCGCACTATTAGTTCACCCTGTAACCACGGGGGAGTATTCGGCGCTGGCGGCGGCCTTTGCTATGCCCCTTGGGCAAACTCTCCGAATATACAGCTCTGATTAGAGCGCGACCGCTGCACTGCGACTCGGTTCTAAAATGAACCTTGGGAGTTTCGGTAGTCTGAGAACATTCAGTGACCGTAGTGACGCCAAGACAGACGCGTCCCTCTGCTCCGAGGCGGCGTTTCTCGTCAAGCCTAAAGCGTTTGCCGCTTGGCGCGCGTCCGGTATCCACCAACGATGACGTGGTGGACAGACTATGTCTTCTAGGTGGTCCTTACAAAGTACCTATTATGTCCCTTTATTCGCATTATGCGCGAAATGCATTCTCTTGCTAAGTTCCTCTTGTGTTTCTGCCATCGAAAGTGAAAGAACTAACGTCCGCAGGTGACCTTCCTGAGATCCGGCACTCACTGGGTTCAGCAAGTCATCCAGCTTCTTCTGAACAAAGGAGAGTCCGCAAAGTCACTTGCCGAATTCACCACGCGGGCGCCATTCTTGGAGCTGCACGGAGTACCCAATACCGACGGTTCCAGGCTGTTACGAACACACATGCCTCTAGAGAAACTCCAAATTAGTGTGAAGGCAAAGTACATCTATGTCGCCAGGAATCCTTGGGACTGCTGCGTGTCCAACTTCCACATGATGCAGGACCTTCCGGCGTACCAGTTCAAGGACGGCACCTTCGAGGAGTTCTTTGAAGCGTTCCTGACAGGACAGTTCGGCTTCAACAGCTACTCTGATCACGTGCTGTCGGGTTAAAAGCCCCGGCACAACGCCAATTTTTTTTTTTTTTTGTAACCTACGAAGAGTTTTACGAGAACAAAGCTGATGTTGTCCTCAGGCTAGCTGAATTCCTGGGAGAGGACTACCGGAAATCGCTGGAAGACGACAAAGAGTTTTATGAGAATGTATTGCGAAGGAGTTCTTTTTCTTTTGTGAAAGAACTTATGAAGTCGAATACCGCCGAGATGATCAAGGTGTTCAACGCAAAATTGGTATTCGACAGTGCGTTACAAAATTTGTTTCATGATGGTTTGATAACTCACGAAGAGGCTAACCTTGTTCGTAAAGCTTCCGTGGGTGGCTGGAAACCCTACTTCTCAAATGAGAACATGGGCAGAATGCAGTCGGTACTTGATGAGAAATTTGGAATCAACGATATTTGGAAAACAGTTTGAGAACTTTTTCAGTACGTTCACTGGTTTTCTGGGGATCAGCTTTCTCAGAGTGTTTGAGTTTGCAGCTTTTAAGAGTGAAGTAAGGTAACTTTATTTTATATATTTATTTTCTTTAACTCAGAGCCTGAAGGAATTACGGAGGGGGAGAGCAAATAGGATCAGAACAATGTAATGTGTAGTTATTAACACTAAAACGATGATTAAAAAGAGCAGACCTAAAAAAGTACAGTATCAGTTATGAATGCAATTGGTCCGGGAAGGTGGTTCCAGTCGAGGGATATGCGAGGAAGGAAACAAAATTGGAATGTAGATGTGATAGCGATAGGTACCTCAACTTTGTGCTGATGACCATGACGAGCAGAAATATAAAAGGGACGGGTGATTAATTTGTCGCGAAGCACAGAGTTAGAAAACTAAAGTTCGTGAAATAAAGAGAGGCGTGAAAGCTAACGTCGCAGGAAGAGGGGCGGAAGTCACAAAGTTGATTTCATAGAAGTGACGCTAAATGTATAATGATAATTAGAATGAATAAAACGAGCGGATCTATTTCGAATGATTTCCAGCGCGCTGATGAGAGTGGCTTGTCCGGGATCCCAGACAGAGGCTGCATATTCTGACTTTGGTCGAACTAGAGTTTTATAAAGAAATAACTTGAGGGAAACAGGACCTAATAAAACATTACGCCTTGAGGTAGCCTAACATACGGTTTGCATTAGATGTGATATATTGAACATGTGTTTCACATGGGAGGTTAGGAGTTATATGTACACCTAATTATTTGTAAGAAGATACCGTGTCAATCCTGAGACTGATTGGGAACGTAGTTGTGAGTTTCATGTGACTGGCGAGCATGGACTTACATGCTCGCCAGTAAGCATGGACTTACATGCTTACTGCAGGTAAGCATGGACTTACATTTGCTAGTATTAGGCGTCATATACCATACGTCACACCACTGGTCGATAGCGTTAATATCAGACTTAAGCATGATGTCATCATGATCATTGAGTATCACACTGTAAATCACACAGTCCTCAGCAAATAAACAAATAGTCAAAGAAACATTAAGAGGGAAGTCGTTAATATGTATTAAAAAATAAAGGTCCTAAAACAGATCCTTCGGGAACCCCAGAGGCTACGGACGAAAAAGGAAGAGTTGCTATTATTTACTGTAACAAATTGTGACCGCAATGATAGAAAATATTGAATCCATGCAAGAAAGTTAGCATCCATGTTAACCTTGGACAGTTTCAGAAGAGGTAGTTTACGAGATACTCTATCGAACGCTTTGCAGAAATCTAGGAAAATGCAGTCTGTCTGGGATCATTCGTCTAGGATGCAGTGAAGGTCATGTGTGAGTAATAAAAGCTGTCTCGCATGAAAATATTTTTTTTGAAATCCATGTTGGGATGGGCAGAAGAAGTTGCTAAATTCTAAGAAATCGAGAAGGCTGGAAAACAATATATGCTCAAGGAATTTGCAAGGAACACTGGTTATAAAGATTGGGCGTCAATTTAAAGGGGAATGTTTGTCACCAGTCGTGCAAATGGGAACCACCTTCCCCACGTTAATCTGTAAAGGGAGAAAACGATCTCTAACGGACTGATCAAAAGGTTTAGTTAAAATACGACAAGAGTAATCGTTAGCATTTTGCAAAAACTTCGAATTAACACCGTCCACTCCCGCTGAAAGGGACCATCTTAATGTTTCTATGACGATAAACATGTGTCAGAGACTTATGATACACTTCCTCAGAAACCACAATTCTGTGGATATTTGCTCTCTCAGTCAGCGCATGTTTTGAAATTACTCCAGAAACAAATGAATCAGTAAAAATCATGAGCTTGTTAAACCTTCTTTGCATACTGAACAGATTTGTTTTTGCGAAACCAAAAAAAAAGTAATTAATTTTATGAGTTTGCGCGACCTGCTATAGATACACTGGTAGCGATTATCCGTTCACATTCTTATGTCGCTCATAGGTGGTGTTTCATAGTTGGTGTTTTAAATAAAAGGTTGTATTACGATTGCACCCCTTAATAGTTGGAACAATGCGTTTATCTTTTAAAACTTTGCATTGCAGCGCTAGTCACGAAGATATTCTCTTGTGACATTCCTGTCAAACCACCTCAAAGTAAAGGCATTGTCTGAAGCTGGACATATGAAACCATCGAAGCAAAACTTTGTGAGATATAGTGGAGGGTATAAAGCTTTGCAACGTTATTAGGACGAACGATAGTTGCGACGGGATTGCTGAAATGACGTCATATTTTATATGCAGAATTGTTTCTTTCGCAGTAGACTAGCATCGTAATAGTATTAGTAATTTAAAATAGATTTTCTGCTGTCTTTTATTTTGTTAGGGGGCAGAGGGTTTAGTGAGATTAGCCAGCTTATCAATTAAACAAGACAGTTACGAGCCAAATAATATATATATATATATATATATATATATATATATATATATATATATATATATATATATATATATATATATATATATATATATATATATATATATATATATATATATGGGCATGTTGGCTTGAAGGCCGAAGGCATAGAAGACAGATATGCAGGGTGATGGTAGAAAATGAACCAGGAGGACGAAGACCTGTCTCAGGTCGAAACGTGGAATAAAATCCTCCTGGTTCGTTTTCTACCGTCACCCTGCATATTATATATATATATATATATATATATATATATATATATATATATATATATATATATATATATATATATCGGGTGTTTTTTTTTAATTCTTACAGATCTGTTTAAAAAAAGTAAAGAAGGCTACACTTATTCGGTTTGTGCGAGTGAGTTATAAGCCCAGGGGAAATTACTGGGGTGGCTAATCTTCGCGATAAGTCGGCTAATTAATTAAAATTCGTTAATTAACTTTTTAAGTAGCGAATATAGTAATATGGTTCCCATTAGAAATTTGCTGAGCGCCGTCCGAAACCCCTAAATCAGTAATTTTAAGAAAGACTTTGAGCGCGTGAAAAGCGCAACAGTGGGCTGAAGTTACCACTCGTGGAGCAGGTACAAGGCTGGGGCTAGATAAGAGACGGAAAAATCGCCCGGGCGCTTTACCGCAACCGCTAGCCTTGTACCTGCTCCACGAGTGGTAAATTTAGTGCACTACTACGTTTCTCAAGCGCTGAAAGTCTCTTTGAAAATGACTGATTTAGTGGTTTTCGGTAACGCTCAGTAATTTTCTAATTGGATCAATATGTCTATTTTCACTCATTAAAAAGTTGATTACCAAAGTTTTATTAATTAGCCGACTTATCGCAAAAGATTAGCCACCCACACAATCTCCCCTGGGCGTATAACTCACTCGCACAAACCGCATAAGTGTAGCTTTCATGGCTTTCTTTAAACAAATCTGTAGAAGAAGAAGAAGAAGAAAACTTTACGGTCCTAGCACTGCCAATGGGGCGACGGGCGCAGAATGAAAAAAAAACAACACCCTGTATATATTGAAACGAAGACCAAAGGCCGACGACCATTTTTATGTCGGCCATTCTAAGCATTGAGCGCGCGTCTGACCCCGCATCCAGTTCAAGCGCACGCGGGCCTCGTCCTCCACGGCCACCATGCTCAAAGACGATGAAGGGGACATCGTCAAGTATACACGTCACAATTAACCCCCCCCCCCTTCGGAGGCGGGAGGAAGCGGTGGTTGGGGGGGGGGGGTGTTTGCGGGGCTGGCATCCGTGTGAAATAGGACGCCGCAGGAATGTTCATAGACAGGAGGGCGGAATCGGAGTTTGCAGATGTACGGTGAGGAGCATCTCGGAGATTCGTGCTTGAGAGGGGTTGGCTGAAGGTTGGCTGGGGTTCGCTGGGGTTGGCTTCACCAAATCCCATGGAGAAACAGTGGGCGCGTTGAGTCGGCGCTCCTTTACTCCTACTCCGACGCTCCGAGTTCCATACTCCGAGCGCAGCAACTAAACGTCGCATAGCGTACAGAAGCGCGACACACCAAGGTTGCGTTCCAAACCTACTCTAATGGATCCGAGTTACCCTGGCGGATTATGTCACGTGACAACAAAAATAGAAAAACGCTGGATGCGGGTAGGTTTTCGATAACCACCTTTACCCTAGAGTTAGATCGAGTGAGTTTCGGAACACGGCCAGAAACTATCAACGGGCCACACGAGCTCCTTCCGACCGTATATACGGGAGCCGCCCGTGTATTGCACCGCTTTATTTTCTAACGCGCGTGTGTGTCGAAGGTGGCGCCTGCTTTTCTATATAGCAATCGTAACACTCCTTCCCCCAGATGGTTTTTCAGGGAGAATAACGACGCACTGGTTTTCTTGTGCTCGTTGATTTGCGTAGAACTGGAGAGTCTTTTGTAGCGATCGAACTCTCGACAAGCTTTTGTGGAGACAACGGCGGTGGCGTTGATGCTAGAGTGTCTGGTGGTTCATGAACTTGCACCATTGTTCCTGCGTTGGCTGCTGGTTGTTCAGCAAACAAAGTGAGTCCATTTCTTTCTGGAAACTCAGGTGTGACCGGTGGGAATCTGTCGTCAAGCCTGATGTGGTCGCCGTGTCTGCGCCAGCTGGTTCCGTCTTCCCGTTGTACTTAGACGTAGGATGAACTTGTTGGTCTGATAACAGTGGCTGGCAACCACGATGAACCAAGCCTGAAATTTTTTACAATGGCGCGAAAATCAGGCCTCGGCAATTCAGCACGACGTGCTCCTTTGTTCTGGTGTAGCTTCTGCTTGAGTTGTTTCACAACAACATTTTTCCGAAGGTCCGGGCGCAGCGCTTTGAGAGGTGTTCTCTGCACCCTTCCCATGAGTAGTTCTGCAGGCGATCGACCTGTCAGATCATGAGGTGATGTCCGGTACCGAAAAAGTAACCTGGCAATCTTGGTTTGAAAGTCGCCGGGGTCAGCCTTCTTCAACTTATTTTTTACTAACTGAACTCCTCTTTGAGCAGCACCCTTTGATGCAGGGTGGTACGGCGGTACCTTGATGCCCCGGATCTGATTCCTTCTGAGGAACTCCAGAAATTTCGCACCCGTGAAAGCTGTTCTGTTGTCAGATACAATAATGTCCGGTATTCCATAAGTTGAAAAAATGGTCCTTAAGCAGTTAATAGTTGCTCCCGAAGACGGAGAAGACACAGGCATAACTTCAACCACTTAGAGAAAGCGTCCACGACGACCACAAAGTAATGACCTTGGAAAGGTCCACCGAAATCAATGTGCAGTCTTGACCACGGTTTCTCTCAAAAGGGCCAAGGTGTTGACTGCACTGGTCGACGTAAGTGCTGATGTTCCTGACAAGTCGCACAGGACTTCACCTTGTATGTGATGTCTTCACCTATGTTAGGCCACCATACCTGACTTCGGACGATAGTTTTCATCTTTTCAATGCCCGGGTCACTTTCGTGAATTAGCTTCGGGACTTCCTGTCGAAGAGGCGTGGGAATCACGACTCTGGTTCCCCAGACCACGGAGTCTTCTTGTAGACTGAGCTCGTGCTCTCGAACTTTGTAAGGCATCCATTCGGCCTCCCGAGGGAGGTTGCCACCTTCCAACAAGATGTCATGAAGCCTCGACAAGAGAGTATCCCTCTTTGAAGCCTGAGCTACTACGGCTGACGACAGCACTCGAGGGTAGCACCCTTCCAACATGAAGATGTCGGCTGGCGGCTCCACGGTAATGTGCTCGCTCTTTAATGGCAATCTGCTCAATCCATCTGCGTGTCCAATTGTCTTGCCGGGGCGGTAGACTAAGGCGTAATCGTACGCAGATAACATGAGGGCCCAACGTACCACTCTTGGAGAGCTTCGCCCTGGGATGGCCTTGTTTGGGCCAAGAAGTCGAAGCAGCGGCTTATGGTCTGTTACTGCTTCAAAGTGCTTGGTTACACCGAAGATTAAGGCCAACGCCTCTCTGTCCAGTTGGCAGTAATTCTTTTCGGCCGGTTGTGGACTCCTGGGTGCGAACGCGATAGGACGTTCCACGCCATGGGAATTGCGGTGGGCCAAAACAGCTCCAAGACCAAATGGGGACGCGTCACAAGTAAGTGTAAGGTGCTCCTTTGGGATGTAATGGACCAACACGCTAGCCGAAGTCAGACGTTTCTTTGTTTCAGTGAACGAAGTTTCTTGTTTATCTTTCCAGCACCATGGTATCCCACTTGCCAGCAGGTGATGCAAGGGATGTAGAACAGAAGATAAGCTCGGGATAAAGTTCCTGTAGTAGTTAATCAAGCCGAGGAAACTCTGTACTTCCTTGACGTTGCTTGGTGCAGGAGCCTTGAGGACTGCTTCGGCTTTGTCTGGAGCAGGATGCAGCCCTTCTGCGTCGATGATGTGGCCCAGGTATTCGACAGCGTCCATCTTGAATTTGCACTTGGTGAATTTCAGCTGGATTTTCTCTCTGACATTCGCTGGAATACCTTAGCGGTGTTGTTGAGATAATCCTTGTCATCCGTTCCCGTCACTAAAATGTCATCAAAATAGACGACGGCATGGTTGAGACCTTGTTGCAGGGTTTTTATCACCCTCCGGAAGATTAATGGTGCCGAAGAGATCCCAAATGGTAACCTCTTGTACACGAAACGTCCTTTGGGAGTGTTGATTGTGGTGTATTTCAGTGAAGTTGGATTGATAACCAACTGCTGGTAGGCGTCCTTCAGGTCAAGCTTGGTGAATTTGATGCCACCTGAAAGCTTCGCCCACAACTCCTCAACTCTTGGAATTGGATACTGGTCCAGGACTGCAACAGGATTTACAGTCACTTTATAATCTCCGCATATGCGAATGCGACCGTCTTTCTTTATGGCTGGGACGATCGGTGCTGCCCAGTCGGAAGACGTCACGGGTTCAAGGATGCCCTCTCGCTCTAATCTCTCCAGTTCTTCCAATACTTTGTCGAGCAAGGCAAATAAAACACTTTGTTCCTTGAAGAACCGTGGTTTGGCGCCCTCACGAACTGACAGTTTCACCGAGACTCCTTTGAATGTTCCTGGTTCGTCAGAAAAGGGAGTGGTGTGCTGATTTTTGAACTGTTGGACATGGTTGACCAAGCAGACATCTGAAACGTTGAATACAGTCATGTTCAACGCTTCCATCCAATCACGTCCCAGCAGAGTAGGAGCGTCGCCTTCAGTGACCAGAAGTGGGAGCTCGAAGTGGTGGTCCTTAAACTTCGCAGTCACGGTGACCTTCCCGACCACAGGTTTTACGTCTCCGGGGTAACTTCTCAGACGGACCTTGAAGGTTCGCAGGAAAGGTTAGGAAATTCCTGGTGGAGTGTAGTCTCTCCTATGATAGAGACACTTGCCCCGGTATCGAGCTCCATTTTTATTGGCTTTCCCGGAAGCTCCAGCTCCACCACGAATGGATTTGGCTTTTTAGGAGAGTCCAACTTCCACATGTTGTAGGTTTCCCCTTCGCTTGGCGAAACCTCATCGCGCTCTGGATGTTCAACGACGTGTACTGGAGCAGGCTTTCTTGAGCCGCTCTTTTGGTTTCCCTTCTGCTTTGTTGCAGATGCACGTTAGCTAGAGCTTGCGGTTTTCGTTCGGCAGACATTGGCAATGTGTAATTTTTTCTTGCAATAGTTGCAGATGTCCCGGATGTGGGGGCATTCCGTTGCAAAATGACAGTCGCCGCAACGATAGCCGCTCACATGCTTCTTTTGAGGAACCTGAACAGCGCTCATACTCGCTGATGAAGATGTCGCGGCTTCGCCTAGCTCGGTTACGTCACGCTTTGCGGATTCTATAGCTTGTGCGAGCGTAATCACGGACTCCAATGTTGGATTGTGCTCTTCAAGCAGACGAGTTTGTATTTGTTTGTCGTTAATGCCGCAAACAATTCTGTCTGGCAGGAGGTCACTGAGAAATGTGCCGAACTCGCGATGCTCCGATAGCTTCTTTAGTGAGGCTACGTAGTCACTGATCGATTCTTCCTCTTGTCGTACTCGGCTATTAAATTTGAAACGGCTCACCATGAGAGACGGTTTCGGTAAATAATGGTAGCCCAGAGTTTGTAGGCTGGCCTCCAGTGTCGCTTCCGTCGGCTTCATTGGTGCGAGCAGACTTCGCAGCGCGGAATACGTCTGCGACCCGCAACAGCTCAGAAAGGCAGCACGTTGTTTGGTGGCTGGGACTTCGTTTGCAGCGAAGAACTGTTCCATTCGTTCCAGGTATTCTTGCCAGATTTGACTTTCGGGGTCAGAAGGCTCCAGTGTACCGTACTTCGGCATCTTGTAAGCAGGTTAAATGCGTGATTTACCCTTCGTCGCCAGTTGTTACGAGGTAGTAATAAAGATCGAGACAGGCCACTTCCGATGGTGTTCCAGGCGGATGCTGAACCCCTCGCGCCACCGGCGCCCGTGCATTGCACCTCTTTATTTTCTAACGCGCGTGTGTGTCAAAGGTGGGGCCTGCTTTTGTATATAGCAATCATAACAGATAAATAATTAGGCCCGTCTGGAGCGGCAAGGTCTAAAGCAAAAGAGAGGACGACTTAATGAAATTTCTACGAACATTTTGATATTCCTGAAATGTTTGAAGACTCGCTTCGTGCACGTATGTGGAAGGTTACTTTGGCCGATCTTTTTATTGACCATGCATGCTGTTCCTATTTAAATTAAAGACAACATTTTTCAATCCGCTCGTCGACGCAGGAAAGCCTCAAATTTGTCAGAGATTCCCTGGTTCTGTCTCGCAGCGAGACGGAAGCTACGCCAATACCGGCACACCGTCGCTAAGATGGCACGTCGATTCGTTTTTAGGCGGTATGCTTGAACAAACCTTTCCCGCTACATTAACTGGTGTTTCGGCATTCCAATCTAAGTATCGTTATTCGCTGCGGCTGGGCTATTCTAAGCCGGGCAGCGGTCTGACTGTCTTTTCATCACAACTTTTTTGTCGCCGAGCTTTCGGCACGCTCGTTCGATAGATCAATTAGTTTCAGGCAAGACGCACAAACAAAACTTTACCTCAATGCTCACTGATGTTTCGGCTTTCACATCGAAGTATCTTTATTCGCTGGGCTAAGCATTATAAAATGGACAGAGCAGTCCGAATGACTCCTCATCTCGACAACTTTTCTGTCGCTGTGCTACCGGCACGCTACCGTTTGAGAGATGAATTTGTTTTTCAGGCGAGATCCACGAACAAACCTTTTTCGGACTTCTAATTGCTGTCTTGGCTTTCAAATCAAATCGTTTCTACCTGCTGGATTAGGCACAAATCAACTGAAAAGGTGCAGCGGTCCGCCTACGCATTTCGTCTCGACGGTTTCATGAGCAGCGCAGCCATCTTGTTTGTTTACGTGACGCCGCGGAGCACGAAGAAGTCCCTCGCGCTCCGAGAAATTCTCGGTGCACGAAGAGCGCGCTCGAGTGTCAGTCTCCGGTGGCACTCCTGTCCGTTTAGTAAAAGGAGTGCCAAACTCTCGCGCCCCAAAGCACGGACTTAACACGCCCAGTGATACCAACCTCTGCTGTGCTGTCCTCGCGGAACGCAGACGAGGCTGGTTCCACTATTTCTCCATGGGGTTCGGTGAGCTAGGTGCCGAGAACCGCTCCGATTGCAAACCGAGACTTAAAAACCCGACGAAATTGCGCGGTTTTTCAGAAAGTCGTAAAATGCCGCGCGTGCCTTCTATGGTTCTGCAATTTGTTGATTTAGTGTTTTTGAATATGCTCACCAAGATTCAAATTGATACCATGCCCTTAAACTCAATATTTATAAATAATTACGCAAAAATAATTAGCAAATTAATCAACCCGAATTTTAATAATTTCCCCAAATAGGCCCTTGGCCTAGGACCAAAATGACACAAACTTTTTTTGGTGCGATGCGTAGTTTTCGCAATATCTAATTTGTCCCCTTTCGTGAAACACCTTGTGTATATTTTATAGAAAGTTTAACTAAACAAGTTGAGACAGCTAATTTCGATGCGATAAGTCCAAGTTTTAGAAAACTGCGCAAAGATACATTAGTGTTTTGCATGTTTTAGATAAAGTGTGACATCAGAGTGTTTTTATTATCATAGAGATAAAAAAAGATTAGCACCATGGAAACTCTACATACTTTTAACTTTCAAGGTGGCGAGGACCGTGGTAATGGTTTTTCAGTGGCTACCTAGGTCAAGCTTAGACTCCAGGCTCACCAGGAGTGCAGCAATAACTTGTTCGCCCTGGCGCCGCGGGAGTTTCCAGTATTAGTTTTTCATTTATTTGGTATCGGTTTTCGAGATATATGTCAACAAATCGATAAATTAGGAATGAAACTTTTTTTCTTATTTTCTCTTGCGGCACAGCTAGCTTCTCGATGTGAAAATATTTTGTTACTTAACTTTTATTAAAAACAAAAACAACATGACATCTGACTACATTGAGGCGGCCTACAAACGTCATGTGTCTCGTATTCATTATATTTTATTCATTCATTTTTTTTACTATCTCGCTGCGTCCAGAAAGCGTTATTGCAGGAGAAGTTGGCGCTTGTTATTTTAAGGATATGCATTCTGCACATCGAAAACTATCCAAGAATTAATCTCCACTACCAAGGAAAACCAAGCAGCATAATATTTCAAAACGTTTAAAAACAAACATTAAACACATTCTTAACATATAAGAGATAAGTCATTATAAATATTTTAATCATTACTACTGGGTAGCCTATTTTATCCTTCAACATCCAAGAAATCAGTCATTAGAAACTATTGAATATTATTACTGAGTAGCCGATTTCATTTTTCAACATCCCAGAAATAAGTAATTAGGAACTATTGAAAAAATACTACTGGGTAGCCGATTTTCTTCTTCAACAGTACGTAGATAAACAAGTGTCCGGAATCATGGGTTCTACACGTACACTTTTTTTTGCAAATGATAAACGACATTTAATAAATAAAATATGGCGGATACAAAAGCACACTTTTATTCATTTATGAGCACGACAAAAACTTCCTATAGCCTCTTGTTTTTACCACATTTCTACTATAACTTGTATGGCGCAAGCATTGTTTGCGACAGCCTTCTTACCACACTAAATTTTGCTGCTGATTCACAGAAAATCCAACACCAGAACATAACTAAATTGTAGCGGGCTATTTAAGGAATGCAGAATAAAACAAGTGCTGAAGCTCTACCCATACTCTTGGCTTCATTGGCTCACAAACTCCTGGCATGCAGCAGAGGCGGATTCGAGTGTCAGGCCTGCTTGTGTGTGTGTGGGGAGGGGGGTGGCTTTGCAGCGATGTAACATCACGAGCAGATATAATGTCTACGGAAGATTTGACGTCACCAACGAAGGTGATTTAACTAGACGATAATTTCTCCCCTACGATGGTGGTTCGAGGGAAGCGTCATGAGACTTCCAAAGAGTCATGACATCGGAACCTTTGGTTCTCACTTCAATGGCGGCTTTCATCTTCTCGATGCTCCTCTTTGAAAAGTATTGCTTCCACTCACCTACCTCACCTTTGCGGAGAATGTGCACCACCCTTCTGTCTTCCGACTTTACCCTATTGGTTGCCGATGAGGACGGTACTAGGCCGAAGCTTTTTGCGATGATGTCCGACATGCCCTCTGGCGTTGTTGTCATCAGTTTTCTCATGTACGTCGCAGTGCTCTTCTCCATCACTTTCTGAAAGACGTCCTGGTTGGTCTCAAGCATCTTCCCGTGCTCTTCTCCTAGAAAGTACGCTAGCCTCAAGGCCACGTCGGCCTTGTCCTTATGCAGTTCCTCGTACGTCACAAAGAAGACATTAGGCTCAGTTCTGCTACCGTATCCATACAGGACGTGACTAAAGTATTCTCCGAAACCAAATTTTCCTTCGAGGAAAGAGTCCACGAAATCGTCAAAGGTACCGTCTTCGAACTGGCACTCAGGTATTTCCCGAATGAAGTGGAAGCAAGAGACACAGCAGTCCCAAGGATTCCTCGCAACGTAGACGTATTTGGCCTTCTTGCTGAATAGAAGCCTGGCCATTGAGGAGTGCGTTCGTAGGAGCCTCGGAGCTTTTGTTGCCCCAAGTTCCATCGCTTCTATGAAGGGGCTTTTTATCATGACGTCCATGTAGTTCCTCTCGGATTCTCCTTGTTCAGTATAAGTTGGATGATCTGCTGCACCCAGTGTGTTCCAGACCTCGGGTACGTCACCTGCGGGGAACCAAGCGCAGTGAAACAATCCTTACCAGTGATGTATTGGAACGGCGTTTAAAAAAACGGCGTTCCTAAAACGCGTTCCTTATATGAGGAACGAAGGAATGCCGCTGTTCCATTTTGCATCGGTGGAACTGGAACGGGAACTGGTTACATTTTTACTGGAACGAGAAAAAAAACGGCGTTCCTTTTTTCCTTTAGTGGGGTAATTTTCTTTTATTTCTAAGATGGAAATTCTAGAAGTGTGAAAGCAATATATTTACGAAGAGCAGGATCCCGTTAACTCTTTGGTTACTTATCTTAGGGTATAGTTTGTGTGGTCCTCGCTTTTTAACAGTCGGGTGCAGGAGAGCTAGTGGACATCAATTATTTTTTCAGCGCCCGAGACTGTGGTACAAAATGCAAAACCCTTAGTCGAAGGAAAAGACACGGAAAGAGGGACGTTTCAAACTCAGCTACTGTCTTTGCTTCCACGAATATTCATACACCCAGAAATCTAAGGCGAACTACAGCCATCACTGAACTTTCACAAAGAAACCTACAGTTACGACAAAAGAAGAGGTTACCAGACATCTAACACGCCCTTGCATTCCGAACATTGGTAACTTAAAAGGTACAGAAAAATTTACCTTTATACCTCCTCCCCTTGACCCCCACCTTCAAACTGATTAACAAATCTGACCTTCACGAAGAAAGGCTTGTAGTTTTTAAGACTGGCCTTCCAAAGCCTTACCTCCTTCTTCACCTGCTCGTTTTGCGGACAGCGTAATCGAGAAACAAATGTTCAAACTAGGGACTTTGTTAGATTCAAACGTGTGAGGTTGTTTCAAAACTCTAGAACAATGTGGGGTAACAGTACATTTGGATCATCTGAATCGCCCACCACAAACATGAATATGGTAAAGAGCTGAGATCCTTAAAGGTGAATATATCAACAAATGAAACCCTGTTTCCGCCTGTTCTCATCTCCTGGTGCTCTTCCATCACGGCATTGAAATTCGTATGTTCCCATTTTACGAAATAGATTAAAAAAACTTTTTTTTTATTTCATTAAATATGGTAATCAGCAAAATACAAATCTAACGTATATATAACGATACGTTCTACTTTTTAAGAATAACGGGAACGAGTTCCTTTTTCACAGATAGAACTTGCAATGGGAACGCGTTCCAAAAATCAGAAGGAACGAGGAACGATCCTTCATTCCTTTTTTGAGGTACGTGTACAGCACTGATCCTTACACCGTTTCACTTTAAAACATGGTTCACACACTGGCGACTGTTTACGACCGTGTGCCTTAAGACCTCTTAAAATCTCTTGCGACGAAAGAACACACCGGCGCCATCTATCGGGTAGATGTGAAACACTTTCACATTTTGTATAGTTCCTATTTAATTCACGCATAAAAATTATTTTTTATTTATTAGAACGTCTGTCAATGTTATATGTCAAAATATAAGAAACGACCATTTGTTATAGAGGGTATGAACATTTCATCTCGCAAAAGCCGCAAATCCTTCACTCTAGTGAAATGCAGTTCCAGGGTCACCTCATAGATGGCGCCAGCTTGCCAGCTCTTGTCGTAAGATATCTCAAGAGCACAGTCCTAAGCAAACGCAAGTCTGTGAACTGACCTTAAATCCGACCTCAGCGTACGCTGCGATCCGTTTGAGCCAATCAATTCAGCGACGAAAGTGCATCTCCACGGCGCTCATTGTTCTTGTACGTCGGCTGCACCAATGATGCGCAGTGAATGCCCCTTGATCCTTCGCTTCTTGCTGCGCGTGATTGGTTTTAGGCATGCAGTGATAGCAAACCCACTGAGACGCCGTGTGCCTTGATGATGCACTTTTAGGACACGCTTGATTTGCTCCAGTAGAGTGACTATGCGGAGAGCAAGTCGTCTGCTTCTTGCGCAAGAGTTGCAGTGGCGTCAGAATGACGCCGAACTCTGATTGGCTTTGATTATAAAGGATAGTGGGTAGACCTCAATGCTAAACGCCTTGAGGTCTACCCACGATTTTTTTTCAATCAGCCAATAAGAGCTCGGCGTCCTGACATCATCGCAGCCCCAGTGCAAGAAGCAGACGAACTTGCGCTAGGCACATAGTTACTTAGGCTCCATCGAATTGGAGCGACGGCTGTGGTCAAATATAATGTGAAACGGAGAATGAGAAAAAAAAGACGTTTACAACTCTCTGTAATGCCGAAATAGAGCGCAGCTCTTGAGGAGGAGGAGGAAAGGTGGGAGGGGAGGGAAGGGTGCGGAGGGGAAATAATGGCGAAATCGTGGAACCATTTCTCGGTAAATTCCCCGCTAATTTGAGCGGGCGAATTCCACCGCTAAATGTGGCGCAAAAAATTTCCCGCCAAGTTTAGAGGGAAACTTTCCCCGCTAAACTTGACGAAGAAGTTCCCACGCTAAACTTAGCGGAAAATATTTTCCTTTAAATTTGGTGAAAATATTTTGCGCTAAATTTAGCAAGAAAAATTTCCAGCTAAATTTAGCGGGAAAATGTCCCCCAAATTTAAGTGCCGCGTGACGTCACTAGTCACGCATGACATCACTCGTAACTCTCATGACGTCATATGTGATGTCACACGTGACATCATGATTATGGGAAACGTCCCATAATGCAACGCGCAGTTACGCCAACGTATTAACGTGAAAGTATAGGCAGGCTATACTTTCATCCTACGATGGACTAAAGGCGAAAGCCACAGGCCGCCAGGTCCAATCACATTCCACGCTCTACTATGACACGCTTAACATTGATTAGGGGTGGACGAATGATGCTCGAATCCAAAAGCGCCGCATCATTTCTAAAGCTTCGACGTTGTAAAGAGCCTATATGCCGTGGCTTTCTTTGCGATGTTAAATTGTTGAGTTACTCAGTGCTCTTCGATTCGAACCACTGTCCACCCGTCCCCTCATCAGTGATGCGAGACGCGGGCACCGATACGTACATCGAAGTGAAATACCGCACAATTTTTACGTGGCTCGTGATTGGATCTGGCGGTTTGTAGCTTTTGCCTTTAGTCCATCGCAGGTTGAGAAGAAGTATAGGTGGTTAGGAAACATCGTAATGCAAGCCCTGAGGCTGGGTTGAGATTATGATGCGGTAATATATCACCGTTTTCTGCAGCCCACAGAGGCCGACGATCGCGGCGAGCAGTACAAGGATCCCATCCCCACAGTATGACCAAGACAAGGTGCAAGGACAAAGCTCTGACTACGATTAGATAAAAAAAATGGTATGTTCGCAGGGACAAGAGAAAAGTGAAGCGTCATGCCCAACGTACCAACGCACATCGTATCCTTCAAGTGTAATTGTTCTTTGAGCTTCATATCCCTCGCTGGGATTCATCGATTGTTTGTAGTGACCGGCTGTGTTCGTGTTCTGCAGAAAAATTAACTCACATACGTTTCTCTTTTGAGTAAAAACTTCCGTTATCATGCCTTCACATCTCTCTTTCTTTTCAACAAAGAGAAAAAGCTCAAAAGTTTTCATATATTGGAAAATAGTAACTTTTTTTAGATTTTGTATTTTGTGTGTATAATGTTAGTATGATGTGTGTGCATGAATGTTTTATGATACATCATCGGGAAGGCATTTTTCTGTTGGTTAGCATCAATTAATAAAAATGCACATAATGCCACGTAAAGTACACATAAAAAAACGTACAGGTATACGCCGCCACGTCCGGTTGTTTTCAAAAACAAACGATAGTAATAAAGCTATGCGGAGCACAAGTTGGTCTGCTTCTTTGCATGGGGTTCCGGTGGGGACGTCAGAAAGACGCCGGGCTCTGATTGGCTCTGATTAAAGGATAGTAGGTAGACCCCAAAGCAGGCTGCCTTGAGGTGTACCCATTATCCTTCATTCCGAGCCAATCAGAGCTCGGCGTTCTGACGTCACCACCGGAACCCCATGCAAAAGAAGCAGACGGACTTGCACTCGGGACTCAAAAAAGAATGTATAGTAACCGCTCAGGATCAGAACGGCAGGGAGGTATTTCATTGGTCCCGCCTCCAGCGCGAGCTAGCTACCTTCCATAACAGTTCAGGGTCCTGTGAGCTTCGAAAGTGCAAAAGCTGCCAAAGAACAACGGAAGGCGACGTGAGCGTGTCGTCGGTGTTCGGGAATCAGAAAGAGACACACTCTCGTGCTCATACTTTCATTGACCATACCGGTGAACAAGGTTCACTCCGTAAAGTTACTCGTTGTCCCGTTTTATATTTCTATGTGGTCAGAAACCGATGGAGAGGAGGAAACGAGTCCGCGCGGGAACGTCAGAACGCCGAGCACAGATTCTAATGATGAGTTGGTAAACCTAAAGCTAGCCGGGTTTTTCTCCACTGCACTCGCAGTCATCGAACGATCTCGAAGAGTGCAGTGGAGACAAAAGCAGCTGGCTTTAGGTTTACCCACTAATCATTCAAACCAGAGCTCTGCGTTCTGATGCCCGTCGTGCTCTCGCCTCCTCCCCTCGCTCACCTTGCGTCCATATAGCAAGATGATCCCCATGGCTTGATATGCTCGACATTTTAAAGACTACCATTCGCTCAATATTCAAAGTAATATTTAAATAAAAGATGATATTAATATCAAGAAGGTGTAAGATTAATAATACTTTAGTAATATTTAAGTTAATTGCGCCCATTTGTAGCTATAAAAGTTTTTTTGTGGTGTACTGCATTCCATATGCCAAATGAAATAAACGGTTCAAACGTCTAGAAGCAAATTTAATGACCGCTATGTGAAGTACACAGTTAAGGACGCATGGTTAATAGTTATATTTAAATGTACAGATCGCCCCTGTAAAGCGAAAGGCACGTTCCTTTAATTTGTGTGTGTGTGCGTGTGCGTGTGTGTGTGTGTGTGTGTGTGTGTGTGTGTGTGTGTGTGTGCGTGTGCGTGTGCGTGTGCGTGTGTGTGTGTGTGTGTGTGTGTGTGTGCGTGTGTGTGTGTGTGTGTGTGTGTGTGTGTGTGTGTGTGTGTGTGTGTGTTTGTTTGTGTGTTTGTTTGTTTGTTTGTTTGTTTGTTTGTTTGTTTCAGAAGCGAAAATAGACCAACTCAACCGTCGGACGTCACTCCACTGCGTTAGAGCTGCTGTCGGCACTGCACATGCGCAAACGTTTCACTCCTCCCGAATTTGATTTCTGCGCAATGGTAGTGCCCACACCTGGTGTGGTCAAAGCGGTCTTGCTTGTAAACTGTGTGTTGGTGTATAGTATTCCGTTTCGCTTTAAATCCAACCGCAGATAACGCTACAATCGAATAGAACCAATCCGGTAGTACCAAAAGTGCATCGTCATGACACTCGTCGCTTTTGTGGAGTTGCTACCAACAGGTAGACCAATCACGCACAGAAACAAAGCTCAGGATGACGGCGCAAAGGGTATAACTTTCCTTCATTTCAATTCAAATACGGGCAATTTGACTCGCTTATAAAGGAAGAAAACATACTGACCTGAATAATGTCTCCCTGCTGTGGCTCCAACAGCGGGATTCTCTCGTAGAGCACCGGATTAAAGTAAGGGAAGATGGCGTCGCCCCCTGCGTCTATGGTCGCGGAAACTTTCTGGTCTCTCCCATGATTCTTTTCGTAGGTGCAGAAATGGTCGCGTGCATGGCCGTACACCTGAACAAAAAGAAACGATACCTGCACTTTTAGTACTTTCTTCGCTCGATCAGATTTTTGTTTTGTTTTATCGATAACCATTTTATAGCATCACATCACTGGAACTCGTGATACATGTACCCGCCCCCTCCCCTTCCCCCAAGGTAGCACAGTTCTTTTGACCAAGCTTTGGTAAGTGTCTGAAAAATCAGGTTAATAAAATGACCAAAGAAGTCAAGGTAAAGCCAAACTTGACCTTATTCAGGCAATCTGTGAGTCTTGGCCCTAATCGGACCAATGAGTGCCAGAGTTTGGCCTTATACTGCTGGTAGTTCGGCTGTCATCCGTCATCTTTTTGGCCTAAACCACCAAGACATTAAGGGCCAAAGTTGTGCCTCAGCCCCCGCTGTTTTGTTTTAATGTGGCAACTTTGGACCTATATTACAAAAAAAAAGTGCTAGATTAATTCTTCAGTGCTAGTTACCCGGTTCGTACCTGGCATCGTCAGCTCAGGTTGGCACTTTAGCAATTATCTGACTAGCCAAAAAAGTACAAATAAACACGCCGAAGACGATACTTTGGCGCTAATTCCTTAGAACGAAATCGTATTAGGCACAAGTTAGGCCAAATAGGATTGCCTAAAGTCACTGGATCCTGGCAAAGTCGCATCATTGCCTGCCAGTCAAACACAAACAGATACCAACACACAGACGACCAAAACCTTGTAAGGCGATGGACTAATCGGTCTCCATTAGTATGGCAATCGCCATTTCGGGCCCTTCAAATCTTGGAAGCTTCGAGAAGGTTGTTCTAATCCAGTCGTACCACGATCACCATGGAGCACCATCATACTGAAGGCGTTCCTCGCTAACATAAGCGTCTATGGCACTGTGTATGCAATCAACTTATGAATCATGAATATCGCCATGGATCTCTTAACATTATATCTTCTTTACGTATTTAAAAAGCGGACATTTTTATAAAGCGATAGCTCTAAAAGCGACACTTAATAGAGATTTCGATTTTGCACTTGCCGTTGCCGCGCGCGCGCAAAAAGAAAAAAAGAAAAGAAAAACACTTTTTTTTGTTATTTTTTGCCGCGAGGAGAGGAAGTCGGGACTTCCCGTCCGCCGTGCCCCGCGACGCGAACGAAGGGGCAGCCCTTGTGGCCCGCCAAGAATTGCACGACGAAGAGAGAATCAGCGTATTGTCTGCTTGAAAGATTTGTTTCCAAACATTACTCACATTATGCAAAATTCCCCTTAGGCAGTATCCATGCTGCTACACGTAATGTTGGATTGTTTTACAAACTTTAACCGCGCTTATACCCGTGCACTTACTTTCTCGGATCACTTCTGGCTGATGTCAGTGGCATCTACGTCGCCACACATGACGGCTATGAGAATTAACCACATCGCACCCCCGTCCTCAGCTGCGTGACGGCCCATTCCAAACGCATTGCGTGACCGTGATACAGCTGCCCTTTTCGTTTCTTGGCACATTGTGGGCGAAAAATACGACGTTTACAGCCAAGCTGTATAAGACTCACAGGTCTGATTTCTGAATTTTTTCGTGTCGTCGTCCTCACGAACAAAAACCTTCAGCGTTTGAAGCGAAAAGTGCATAGAACGCATGCAACCTACAGTACAGGATTCGTTTCAATAAAGAACAAGCACAAAACAAGCATCCGTACCACATAATTGATGATAAGGTGCTCTTGATAACAATGCGAAGCATGTAGTGCTCACCGCATACGTTTCTCGAGAAATATTACATCTGTAAGCTGCACCGGCGACGGCAACTTGCGACGAGGGGAGTGGCGTCACTAGCCTTTCACATATAAAAAGATTTGGTACAGTATATTTAGTTTTCTTCGTCAATCATTTGGTATAGAGCCGCTGAATGGAAAGCGCCGAATAAACAAGGACAAAGAAGGGGACAGAGACGAAGCGTATAGAGCCCTTTACTGTTTACAAACATGAACTGCCGCCTGCGTCCCAAGCGACTTCCGGTCGCACAGTCTTTGCAAGCCTGTTGGGTTTGCTTATGTCACCAGTGCTAGAAAGCATAAATGCTACACGGGCATCAAAGCTGGAGATTTAACGAGGGCCTGCGGTTGTACAATATTACATATTAGAAAAGGCACGTTGGTTTACAAGAATATTTTAAATTTTTTACAGATCTGGAACTCCTTCTTTCTTTTGGCGTTCACCTGGAGAATGGGGGAGGGGTTGTACGTGTCATCTACATTTTAAGCAGCGGTGTTAAGGTAGACGACGTTCATTCATTTTTGTGATCTGGAAGTTCTCTTGAATCTCAAGACTGGACGACCACTTGGTGGTGTTTGCCGTGAAAAGGGCCTATAGTGCAGTGGGCAATCGTTTCGGGTGGTACTGCAGCTTCGCTGTCCAATCACCTTCTCAGCGTGGATCGGAGCCCCAACTTTTTTTCAATGACTCCAAGCAGCGACACCGCACGTGGTGGTGGTACAAAGATATACACTTGCTTCGCCGGTGTGTGGATATCAAAATTTCGGTATACAGGAAACAACTCTATAAAACTACCCTTCACCAGTGGATTTAGATAGGCTCACCAAGAATGGGGACGTCAAAGAGAAATTGCTCATATCATCAGCCAAAATGGCGACGATATGGGGATCTGGTGCTCCTTCCCTACATTTACTTTAGTATTGCCAAGCTTGTAGCGCGTTTTTCTGCTGCGCTACCTGGGTACTTGGCTGAAGTATTCATTGATTTTTTTTGTTTTCTGTATTTTAAACTTACTTTTTTGGAATTGTAAACTGACTACAGAAATGTTGTGTGGTTTTGAGGATTTAAAACTGGAAATTAAAGGATAACTGAGGGGTTTCGGAAACACTTTTGACAGAGAATTTCGAAAAGATCTACGAAACGTCAAGGCGAGCTTGAAATGTATCAATGATATAAGCGAGAAAATTAAAAAAATGAAAGCCGTTTACAACTCCCTGTAACGCCGAATTATAGCGCAGCTCTTGAGGAGGAGGGGATGGCACGGGGGGGGGGGTCACGTGACCTTGGGGGAGTCACGTGATCTCGGGGGTCACGCGGCCAGAAGGTCACGTGACTTCGGGAAGTTGCAAGCAACTCAGGTAGCATGCAGCCCGAGTTGCATGCTACCTTCCGAAGTCTCCGCCGCCGTAACCACGCAATGTCGCCGTAACCTCGCAACGCGTGGTTACGGCGACATGCAACGCTGAGTTGCATGCAACTCACGTTGCATGCAACCTGAGTTGCCTGCAACGCGACATGCAACGCTGAGTGGCATGCAACTCAGGTTGCATGCAACGCGCGGTTACGCCAACGGCGACGGCGACGCCGCTCAAGCCGGAAACGGGCGCCTAAGAGCTGCGCTCTAAAACAGGTCAAAACCGCACTTGAGAACAGCAAATAACTAAAAAAAAAGACAATGAAAGGCTACAAACAAAGTGCTGATAATGCAATTAATGCAAAGGTGCAAGCGAACTGGACAAGAATGACCTTGTTCTCATTCTCCCGAGAATATTTTCGTCAATCTGGTCCAGCTCGCTCTCACTTTTGCGTCAAATTGAGTTATATCATAACCTTAAAATGCAGGCGGTTGCCCTTGTTGGTGTTAGATTGGTGGCAGCTGCTAAAAACGGTTTGCTCAGCTGACGTTTAACTCCTGATTATCTCAGTTGGTAGAGCGCTCCATTGGAAACGGAGAGGTCTCTGGTTCGATACCAGGACCAGGCGGATTTTTTCAGTCACATACCAGTCACCAAACTGTGTTTCGAGATTTGTGTTTGTCCTTTGTCCCCCTTGTTTTCCTTCTCCAGTGATTATTTTTGTCATTCTTGCCCAGCTCGCTTCCACCTTTACAGTTATTACATTATCATCATAACCCGAAAATACAGACCGTTTTCCGTTGTTGGTGTTAGACTCGTGGCAGCTAATAAAAACCGATTGCTCTACTGGCGTCTTACTCCAAGCTAGCTCAGTTGGTATAGCGCTCCACTGGAAATGGAGAGGTCCCTGGTTCGATACCAGGACCAAGGGAATTTGTTTGGTCCCACAACAGTCCCCTAGCTGTGTTTGGAGATTTGTGTTTGTCCTTTTTCCCCTTCTCCTCCTTCTCCAAGGAATATTTTCGTCAAAAAAGTCTGACGAACTTGCTCGAAGAGTGAAGGATAGCGAAATGCGTATCCTGAGTTCGGAACAGTACTCTCGGAATGCAAACATTTAAATAAAATGTGTACCTACAGAACCAGTTGAAAATCCCTCAACGCTACTGGAAAAAAATATGTTACCGAATTTGTGAGCTCAATGCAAAAGACGACATTAAAATATGCCATCGTGTTGCCGTCGCAAACAGCTCGACTAACAAAAACATTGTCGTGCCGCTTGTTCATAGGGCGAAACGGAACAGTGTACTTCAGAAATTGAGACGACGCGGGCTTACTGGGAACGAGCATTGAACTAACATCAAACTACCCCATCTATGTCAGTGAACACCTCTGTCCTAAGCCGAAGAAGCTGTTGGGTCAAACTACTAGCAAAAAGAGGGAGGCAAAATGAAAATATGTTTGGGTCAGGAACGGCCAGGTGCAGCATACGGAAAATGTATGCTGCTCCAATCGTAGAAATACCATCTAGTAACGACCTCTAAAAATAGTTTAAGTTAAATAAAAAAAGTAATTTTGGTATTGTAAGAATGGCAGTTTGCAAGTTTTTTTGATGCTGCTGATCTTTGAAAATTATCAAATATTATCACTTAAACGTCCGCCCCATGTGCAGTACACCTTGCGATGAGGAAATTCTGTTAGATAAAAGAGGTTCCACATTTGATGTTATCATAAGCGAAACTTGATATTATGATAATTCAAGTCCATTTCTTCTTCCTAATTACAACTATTTCGTGCTAAATCGACCACAAAAAAGGTGCGGCGGTGTCGTTATGCAATCAGTAAATTTTCTGTGTCAACAGATGACTATGAATTTATAACGTTGTTTAATGATTGTAATATTGTTTGCGTTGCCTATTGGCCTCCTGAGGAAACTTTCGCCATTTTCTGGCTTTTTTATACGGATTCCTTGACTTTGTGTGTATCAACAAGTACACATTTTTTATGAGGGGTGACTTTAACCCTCGTCATAAAACATCAAGGCTATCGCAGGAGCTGTCACTCGTTCAACAAATGACTCCTCAAAGAATGGAAAATTTTCCTACTACCATAGCTAATACCACCTGGAGTTATGTTTTCTTGAAGAAAACAGCAGATAAAGCTTCCAACCTTTTCCTATCTACTTTAACCAAGATATATGAACATTGTTTTCCTTACAAAAAAAAAAAAGAAAATACAAAAAGTTAAGAAAGCCATGTGTCACACCTGAGCTAGTTCATAAAATGAACATTAAAGAGCAAACTTTTCGAAATATTTGTCAAAAACAGAGATCCAAGTCGATTGTGTGCTTCAAATCTTTCCATAACAAATTAAATTCTGATCTGAGTCAAGGTAAAAACAAATTACTGTGATAATCATTTCAATGATGCTACAACAAAACAGGAAGATGTTTTATGGAAACGCATTAACTCTTTGTTGAAACCAGTTCAAGAACCTTGTATTTTTAAAATAACACTTAAAGATAAAAAAGTGTCCGGGCTAGAACTTGCTACCACTTTTAACAAATACTTTGTTGATCTTGTTCAAACATCAAATAACACTACAGATACGCCTGCAACATCGCAATGAGTTCTTAATAAATCTGTGTTAATTTTCCTACCTCAGAAAGGAAAATTATTAGTACGTAACAGGATACCTTGCTGGGCTGGTTGGTTGAACGGGATAATGAGAAACAGCGCAAGTGGGACAGGACACAAAATAGAAGAAGGACTCAGGACATACGCTGACTAACAACCAAAGGTTTACAGAACTTCCACGCGCGCACAGAGGCCCGCGCAAGCGCAAGCTCTTATTTTTCTTTCAAAAGAGATTAATGCTAATAAAAAAAAAGTGGCACTAGAAGGACGTTGCAAAATGCGTGACCAAAATAAATATTTAAAAAAATTAAAAATTCTGACAGCAGCCCGAGAACACGATAAGATCAAGCGCTGCGTACACTCCACGTTCACACCACGTGCACACCGCGTTCAGGACACAAATTAGACCTTAAAAATACCAGATCGCAAGACATAAATAAACTGCAAATTAAACCATAAAATATGTAATGGATATAATTTCGGCCTTTCTTACGTACATTTTTAGCCTCGCTTTAACGACCAGTGTTTCTACAAGAGAAATGCAAAGAGCAAAAGAAACGGAGGTGCACAACGGTGGCAATAAAATTAATCTCACTAACTATAGGGCAATATCAATTTTACCCCTACTGTCCAAGGTACTTGAGAAAATGATCCATGTGGATCTTACAAGCTTTCTTAACAAACGCAAGCTTCTCTCAAACTCACAATTTGGTTTTCGAAAGCACAGATCAATAGAAACTGCAGCTTTCACACAAAAAAGAACTGATTGCTGATGCATTTCAGATTAAAAAGCTTGTTCTAGGAATATTTATTGACCTCAGACCACGGTAGACCAGCACTCGTTCGAACATATAAGTCATAAAATACTAAACCTTTAAGATTTGTTTTTATGGTAGTAAAGGAAGTGCAGCGCTACGAATCCATTCTTACTTAGAGTACCGGTCTCGATGTGTTTGTATAAATTCTACTTGCACTCTGACCGAAACTATTACAGTAAGCTATGCCCAGGGCAGCATATAAGGCCCTCTTATTTTGTCTATACTGTACATTATTGACATTTTCAATATAGTGACATCAGCAAGACTATGCTGACGATATGACTCTTCTAATTACTGAAACCGACTTATATGGTATCAAAGTCAAAGAACTCATTATTTAAAAAAAAAATATATATATATATATATATATATATATATATATATATATATATATATATATATATATGGGTGGTTTCATTTGAAATCGAACACGCTTGTCGGGGTGGGTCTTTCGATTTTTTTTGAAAAAATATATGTAATTGCCCCATTTCTGGGAAGAACAAAACCGCTTTTCAAAATCTTTTAAAAAAATATTTCGCTTCACGAAAAATTATTGAGTGGAGCAGGGTGAAAATCGGTTTTTTACTCCGTGATTTTTCTACCCAGTTCAGTACGCTGGTATAAATACGGGAAGCATACAAAACTCACAGTAATTTGTTGTGCTCTTGTATGTTACTTCGACTATTTTTAGTTGAAAGGCAAATAATTTTGTATTTTTGTTTATTGAGATAAAAAATGCCAAACATCGTCTCTTTGACAATTCAGTGACATCTTCAGAGCCCTGTAACTGATGAGTCATTATATTTGTCGCTTACCAAATACTATGCGGGTGTAGCCCTATCCATGGGCTATCGACGGGCATAAGTTTAGTTTATTTTATTTTCACTGAAATTTTTATATAAAATTTGAAATATCGTCGAAATTGAAATTTACCGATATTTTGAACCCACTTTATTAAAAAAGGCCATTTTTTATTTCGTTCAATTTTTTTATCATTGCTGCCGATCATATTAACTTTCAATTGGTTTGATGCGATTTCCCCTTTTTTGTTGTATCTTCTCTAGAAGTGATCAAAATCACTCCCACGTGACAATGCGGTGACAACTTCAGAGCCTTGTAACTCATGAGTTATTTTATTTGTCGCTTACCAAATACTATGCGGGTGTAGCCCTATACATGGAATATCGACGGGCATAAGTTTAGTTTATTTTATTTTCACAACTTTTTTATATAAAATGTGAAAAATCGTCGAAAATGAAATTAACCGATATTTTGAACCCACTTTATTAAAAAAGGCCATTTTTATTTCTTTCAATTTTTTTTTTATTATTGCTGCCGATCATCTGACTTTCAATTGGCTCGATGGGATTTTCCCCTTTTTTGTTGTATCTTCTCTAGAAGTGATCGAAATCGCTCCCGCTTTCTCAGAACGGCCAAACGCAGTTTCCGCAGGTCGGCTTCGCTGCAAAGACTATACTGTTTATTTGTGTGTTCAAATGCAGCGGGTAAATTCATTTTGATTGAGTACACTCGTGCTTGGCTACATATTGTTTATTTCTTAATTTTTAATGATGGCAACTGAAATTCCTTAGTCCGATCGTTAGCGGTACAGCGGATGTTCCATTACCTTTATTTATTCCCAAACCAAAGCAATGTGTGCCTAGCCAAAGCTAATCTACCGTAGCCAATTAAAATAAAATCGTCAAATCGCTTTTCTATATTCCAGAAGGCTGTACAATCTTTGCATTAAGCTTGGTGCGACAAAGTGGAGAAACTAAAAGTCTACAGAGACATTAAGTGACTGCTTTCGCTGCCTTCAGTGCATGTGGGAATAGTTGCTTCTTGGCATCAGAGATATCGATCAGTCTTGAACAAAACCAAACACTTTTATGTTTAACTGCACACACTCGTTCAAACAGAAGGGCCACCGTCTCGGGTTCACCGCTCGCTCGCTTTGGCTCCAGTTTTCGTTCTGTCCGTCTCGACTTACCACGCTGTTGAACTTCTCGGCTGCATCCGACCGCTGCGGCACAAAGTTCAGCTCGCCTCCCGCGCTCGATCGTCTAAGCAGAGGCAAGCCGATGCCGTTGTCAAAAAGTTCCAATATTGCGTTGCTCGTGAAGTGGACTATTTAAAGCACAACAAAATATTGTTTTACACGTGCATCCTAAATATACTAGCGTTAATTATTAAAAGTGTCTATTTATCGCCAACTGGTGTTTGTGTTCTGTAAAACATTGTCTTCGGTTCATGTAAACTCTGTCCGTTTTCCTCACTTTTGTTCTGCAAACTGCTTTTCCTTGTAAAAGAGGGGCATGTGATATTACATGTTTTTGATATAGACGCTGACAATAAAGAACAGGCAATTACATGGTTATTTGAACGCACGCGACAAGACACATCATGGATTGGCGCCCGTGCCGGATGCTTCCTGGGTGTAACGGAGATGGGTCTATAGCGCGAAGGGCCGGGCGTGCTGTACGTGCCTTACAAGCTGTGTATAGCACAAACAGATATATGACCCCGGTCTGGCTACATGAAGGGCTCGTTCCGCTTTCTCCGCCCTTTGTGCCCTGGCTTTAGACATCGGATAATGGAACATCCGCTGCACCGCTAACTATCAGACTAAAGAATGTCAGTTGCCATTATTAAAAATTTAGAAAATACAATATGCCGCAAAGCACGAGTGTTCTTCATCAAAATGAATTTACCCGCTGCATTTGAACACACATAAGCAGTTTAGTCTTTGCAGCGAAGCCGACCTGCGGAAACTGCGTTTGGCCGTTATGAGAGAGCGGGAGCGATTTCGATCATTTCTAGAGAACATACAACAAAAAAGGGGAAATCCCATCAAACCAATTGAAAGTTCAAATTATCGGCAGCAATAACAAAAAAATTTGAAAGAAATAAAAAATGGCCTTTTTTGACAAAGTGTGTTCAAAATATCGGTTAATTTCATTTTCGACGATATTTCATATTTTATATAAAAAATTATGTGAAAATAAAATAAACTAAACATATGCCCGTCGATATTCCATGTATAGGGCTACACCCGCATAGTATTTGGTAAGCGACAAATAAAATAACTCATGAGTTACAAGGCTCTGAAGTTGTCACCGCATTGTCACGTGGCAGTGATTTTGATCACTTCTGGAGAAGATGCAACAAAAAAAGGGGGAAATTGCATCAAGCCAATTTAAAGTTCATATGATCGGCAGCAATAATAAAAAAATTGAACCAAATAAAGAATGGCCTTTTTTAATAATGTGGGTTCAAAATATCGGTAAATTTCATTTTCGACGAAATTTCTAATTTTATATAAAATTTTAATGAAAATAAAATAAACTAAACTTATGCCCGTCGATAGCCCATGTATAGGGCTACACCCGCATAGTATTTGGTAAGCGACAAATATAATAACTCATGAGTCACAAGGCTCTGAAGATGTCACCGGATTGTCAAAGAGACAATGTTTGGGCATTTTTTATCTCAATAAACAAAAATACTAAATTATTTTCCTTTCAACTAAAAAATATTCGAAATAACATACAAAAGCACAAAAAATTACTGTGAGTTTTGTATGCTTCCCGTATTTACACCAGCGTACTGAACTGGGTAGAAAAATCACGGAGTAAAAAACCGATTTTCACCCTGCTCCACTCAATAATTTTTCGTGAAGCAAAATATTTTTTTTAAAAATTTTGAAAAGCGGTTTTGTTCTTTCCAGAAATGGGGCAATTACATATATTTTAAAAAAAAAAATCGAAAGACCCATCCCGACAAGCGTGTTCGATTTCAAATGAAACCACCCATATATATATATATATATATATATATATATATATATATATATATATATATATATATATATAATATATATATATACTATATGCTGATAAATTATAAGCCATTTTTAGACCTAGAAAAAAATTAATTTGCGTACAAACAGATTTTTTTTTCGCAACCATAAAATAGAAGTTGTAAGAGAAATAATATCTTTGGGCCTTTATTTTTCCGAACACCGCACATGATACGTTCATATTTAATCACGTTCGTACAAAAATTACCAAAATAAACAGCCTGAAGATTAAACATAGATCCACCCTATCGACTAATATTAAACAAAAATGTTGTAAAATGCTCTAGTTGCAATGCACAATGCCTCACCTAATTTTGTGCCATCTCATATGGGATACAACTACAAAGCAAAACAAACTTAACCTTGCTCGTACTAAAAAAAAAATTATAATGTTAGCTAATCTTGCACGGAACGAAAGCACAGCAAACTATTTTCAGCGGTTACGCTTCCTAAGTATTTTTTTCTGTTCAATTCCGAAGTCACCTGCCTTTACAGATCAGCTCTGCTCACAAACAACATCTTGGTACTTAAAATTTTGAATCTGAACAAAACTTTCCCATCCATATACAAGCATGGCTTGCCCCATCTCGCACAACACATGTACAGGTCCCGTCAAAGTAAAACGGAGCGCCGGAGCGGCGACCGGATTGCATCGCCGCGCTATCTAGCAGCGCCGGCTGGAGCTGATAGGTGCCGTCTGCGCATGCGCGCGTTCCGTTCGCGGTGTCCTCCGTCTTTCTCGTTTGATCGTCGCATTCTCGGCGTCTCGAGCTGCCAAACGCTGTTCCAATAAACACCGCTGGGTGTTCGGCTCGCACGGGGAGATAAAGTTGAGGGCAAGTGGGGGAGAAGGGCGAGTGTTGTCGATGAGCACCGCCCTTTTTGCTATACCGGCGAAAGCAACCTTCGCTTGCCAGCTTACTCATGCAGTGAGCAGTTTCAAAACGAGAACGGTTTGTGATGACAAGAAAGTAACAAAATAATTCTTCCTTCCAATTCGATGCAATCGATAATCAGTTCACCCTGTGTTTTTCTTGCGCTTTGTGCCCGTCTGCACATCTTCATATTTGAAAACGTTCATGCAGAATTCCGCATGAATTCATGCCGTGTCATAACATGCTCGAGAGGGTTCCACCAAGAGTACCGCCTCGCAGGAACTTGACTCTACATGACCACGACGCAGTCGCAGAAGTCACAGAAACTATAGTGCCGTGACTACGATCAAGTCGTCGTGTTCAAACAGTAAAATGCGAAACACGTAGGCGACAGAATCGTCCAATCAGACGTCTGACGCGACAGTTCGAACGCCACTCATTCGAACATGGAGCCTATTTATGGTACGAAGATCGTGACTATCATTTCGCTAGAAGTCATTCCTGGTCGCGTTCCCATTCGCCCGTCGAAAAACGCAACCGCATGTTTTATTTCCCCCAAAATATGTGGTACTACATCTTGGTTTCTCCCGACTTGCGCACGGTCTCGTTGCATATGCGTTTCCTGCTTTATCTGCGCACATTTCATGGAGACAACTCAGTGCTGGAACAAGCAAACTGGTGCGTGTCTGGCCAGATTAGATGCGAAGTTGCACCTTATTGACATTAGGGGTAGGACATCTTGTAGACGCGGGCCGTATAAAAAATGGATCCCTGAAGTGTTAGGCTTAGTCAAAGGGGCCAAATGTCTGTTCAACACAATAAATCGTTCAGAACAACACAATGTATGCATTTTATTTACATAGAAGAACAATTATGACATTTTTACAAGTGATATGCTTCGTCATATCAACAACAAAAAAGGTAATGCCACGTCTATTTAATTACGGTTCATTCTATTCGAGAAACTGTAAACTAAATAATTAGTATTAAGCACTACAAAACAAAATCAAGGCAGTCCCTCCGGTTTCGGAGAAGGACCAACGCTTTCAATGTGGAAACAGAAGAATTTGTAATTTTGAAGTTTTTAGTCACCGTTCAAGACGCAATGTTTATTTAGCCGTTGTCACTTTATACAAAGCATTGTTTCTTGTTTGTCGTAGTCCTGTAAACCGCCACAACCTTTGGGAGACGAAAGTGCAACACACATAGGAACCTCCACGTCAAAGTCGCAATAAAAGAAAAATATTCCGGAAAATGCAGAATACTTGTTCGTTTTCCATGATTAATAGTGAATTAATAGTGAGTCACGGCTCGCCCCAAGCGAGCTGCTTCTTGCCTACGGCCGAGCAAATATTCGAAAAGGGCTTCGACATAGCCAGCTCTCTGACTAAGGCGTTCCCACTCGCCTCTGACAGCCATCCAAAGATCATCTGCGCCAGCCGTCCTCAGGTTCATCCTCACAAGCCTTGTCTTTAGCGTTCCCCAAACATTCTCTATTATATTAAAATCTGCTCCTTTGGGAACCCAATCCAGGACGTGCACAGCTCGCTCCTCCAGAAGTGCGCGGACGGAGTTTGCCGTATGAATGGGGCTACAGTCGTGCTGGAAGATAAAACAGCCATCCTGAAAAGGACCATCTAGTGCGTAGGGGATCGGGGTGTTGTCCAGCAGGTCACAGTAGGATGCCGAGTTGAACGATGGCGGGAGCCTCACCAGTGGTCCGAGTCCCGCAAGGCTCACAGCACCCCACACGTTTACGAAGCAGCGGCCACTGCTGAGGACGTTGGAAACGTAATCAGGCTTATACCTAGTATAAAG
Organism: Ixodes ricinus; assembly: GCA_037355805.1. Classification (NCBI taxonomy): domain Eukaryota; kingdom Metazoa; phylum Arthropoda; class Arachnida; order Ixodida; family Ixodidae; genus Ixodes; species Ixodes ricinus. The sequence continues at coordinate 6,259 of JAZHYW010025353.1, read as the reverse complement.
ATAAAGAAATTTTAGAGCCAGCTCTTAGGCTCCCGTTTCCGGGTTGATCGGCGTCGGTGTAACCGCACGCTGCATCATAAGTAATTGTCCCCACTAAATTTAGCGAAGATATCCCGTTAAATAGGAGGCAAGCAGGAGAGGGAGAGGAGAAGGTACGGAGTGGGAGGAGGGGCATACCCTTCTCTCCGTACCCTCCTCTCCTCCTCCTCAAGAGGTCCACTCTAATTCGGCATTACTGAGAATTGTAAACGTAAACGTTTTTCATTTTTTTATTTTTTTGTATTTAGCGCTGACATAAAATGCTTGCCGTAGAGAACAATTTACACAAATGCGGACAAAACAAAAAAAATAATGTTTGTTTTGTTTATTAAAACATTGCGACCGCCGAATAAATTAAAAGTGCAAGATCACAAAGTTTAATTTAACGTTAGAAACGAGTCGAAGTATCGATCGGACGATGTAAGAATTAATCTTTTTGGTTATTTGTTATAAGATGAATGTATAGGGTCTTAATAAATACCTCGTGTTGTATGGCCTCAAAACTACGGCGCCGCTGGTCCCACCTCGAGCTGAACATCGACTCATCCGTGAAGATAACTCCGCCCCACTCGCTGATGATCCAGTCTTCGTGCGCTCGAGTAAAGTCTAGTCGCTGCCGCCGTTGTCTATCAGTGAGGTAAGGTTTCTGAGCAGCCACGCAACCTTAGAGTCCAGCCTCTCGCAATCGTCGCCGAATTGTTGCGAGGCTAACATCCAGGTCCAGAGCGTCGCGAAGTTCTTGAGCGCTCTGTAAGGGATCCGCTACTACTGCCGCAACGATCAGCTGGTCGACCTCCTACGTGCATCGATATCGGCAGGGGCGCTCAGCGTCTCGTAGTCTGCCGCCCTCGTCCCTATATGCCTGAATGATCCTATTTCCGGCTGTCATCGAACGTCCCGTGATGCTACATATATTTTGTTGCGAAACACCTTGAAGGGACAGGTGAACAATATCTCGCCTGACTTCCATTGGCACTCTCGCCGGCATTTTCCGTGAGTGGTGTGCTCAATTTTTGAGCAGGGCCTAAATCCTTCCAACACTTATCGCGTGGCAAAAGTTGTCGTGTCACTGAACTGGGTGTGTAGGCGCGCCTACGATATTTATCTAAAGAGAGCTATTGCACATACTCAAATCATGCTGTATATGCAGGGTTCGTTTCTTTCGGGATTTTTTAAATAAATAAATAAATAAGAATAAAATTATAACATGCTACTAATTAAACATATTTATATTATTAATATTATAATATATGAGTATATATTATAGAATAATTGAATAAATAAATAAAAATAATAAATTGCTTAATAAAGAGAAACATTCTTTATCTATATCTAACGTGTCCCCCAATCACTCGCTTAATTGTATACCTTCTTCAGTTTGCGTAAACTCGGCAAAGATTCACTCCAGAATGGGTCAGAAGGCGAAAATACCCTTCCTATACCATAGTCGTAATTGACGCAATGTTCTAGCCAAAAAAAAAATATGTATTTTCCTTTTAAGTGTTTTTGAAAAGAAAAAAAAATATTTAAACTGTCTGGTTGGGACACCTGTGTCTAAAATCAAGTTTTACGTGAAAAAAACAAAAAAACTTTTAGGTCAATCTTGACGGCGAGAGATTTATTTGAAATTCTGCGCGCGATGTCCATGACGCCACGGGTCATTCCGGAATGACCATCTCGGCCGTGAAGGCGAAGCCGGTCCACCTGTCCTCCACGCGCCTGAAATTCCGAGAGAGAAAACACGTAGAGAGGGAGAGTGACTGCCGACAAAATCGCGTCTGGCACCGTCAATATTACTCTAAGTTTTTTGTTTTTTTTTCGCTTCAAATTAGTTTTTTGACACGCATATCCCAACCATACTGATAAAAAAAAACAGTTTGTTTCTTTTCAGGGTCCCTTTAATAAATAGGACACGATGAAAACGGAATCCGATTGGTTTCTAGAAAATCCCATTCCTCCTCGATTACGGGCCTGAGAAAGAGCCCCTGTTTTTCGCCTCCCAATTTTTGAGAGACAAATAAGACCAGAAAAAGAAAAACCAGTATCTATACCCAGGTAAATAAGAATGGCAGCCAACAGAAGAATTTTACTCAAATATCTAAGATATTACTCAGCAATGTATAAACTATGTGTTTCTCTTCCAGCAGGAATCATTTGGAGCCTCCGGTTCGGATGACGCTGCCAATTAAATAGCACTGTTTCGAAGAATCATACAAATTAATTGATAGGTGACAGCAACGTGTTCGCATCTGCCGCTCATACGCAAATGAGGGGTCAATGACCGATATGGTATAATCGTCATATGTGAGGTGACGACATTCGTGTTTTAGTAAACCGTTTTCAGCGTTTTGACAACGATCCTTTCTTACATTTAGCGTTTGAAACATATCAGTCTGGAGGAAAAAAACGATTTACTGCGCCTGATTTTCTCAATGCGGAGAGGACGGCATTGTTATCACTTTCCATTTTACGTGCGTTCTCGGTTTGAAATTCCTGGATGCGCTAGTGAGCTGGCAGGCGAAGGTTGCTTTCGCCGGATAGCACGAACCGCGGCGCTTATCTGGAGCCCGACTCGCCCTTCTTTTCCACTTTCCCCCAGGGTTTTCTTTCCGCGCCAGCTCAGCACCTGGTGGCGTTTTTAGGAAGAGCGTTGCGCCGCTCGAGACACCGATAACGTGAGGGCCGGAAGAAGAAAACGGAGGCCCCGCGGAAGGCACGTGCGCATGCGCGCATGTAGCCTATCAGTTCCAGCCGTCGCTGCTAGATAGCGCTGCGATGCAGTTTGGTTTAGAGTTCCTGTATAGGCTCCCTACGGGAGCCAGAGTTGCGCGTTCACACCCGGAGCGCCGGCTTTCCTGCGCGGCATGTTGATCCCGCTCCTCACGTGACTGAATTCGGCGAATAGCGGCGCCGCGTTCGAGGCGCGCGGCGCGCTCAGAAGCAGGGGAACGTACGCCGGGGCGCGTTCAACGTCTACTTTGTTGCATGACACTTGATCCGGCTCCTCACGTGATCGGATCTCAGCGAATAGCGGCGAGAGCGGTATGTGGCATGCGTGGAATCAAACGCAACTCTGGCCCCGTATGGAGCCCATACAAAAACTCTGGTTTGGTCGCCGCTCCGGCGCTCCGTTTTACTTTGACGGCACCTGTACATCAGTCACTAAAACATAATCTACCTGAATTACTAAACGAATCGGTACAATATCATGCCATACCTGAAGCTGCCAGAAAGTCACAGGTAATTTTCCTATTTATGATGTAAACAGTCAATAACGCATCTTAACCCACAAAGCTTTTGCTTGATAAATGATCCCTTTATTGCGTGTATAGTTCTTTTTATGCTCGTCTCTTTGATTTTCTATGTGCATCACTGCTCCTCTGCAGTCTGTACCGGAGCAGGAACCTTGTCAAACTCCTGAATGTAGACTTTCGTCCCTGCCTCTCCTCTCTTCGCAGAAGAAACAAAAAGTATTATTATCTGTAAAAAAAGACATAAAAAAGCGTTCAAACAGTTTGGAGCGTACTACTGGCGCAAACCTTAGAACAGCCCGTTCACCAGAGCACTGGAAAACTAAAGTATGGGTTGAGGGCAACCTCAGGATCCAAAGCGTTGGTCCAGGATGCCCATCCGACAAACTGTCAGTGGTCATTTCTACCTCGGGGGGCCAAGGGAACCTGTCCACGTGAGCGGCACTTCGCCGCTGATTAAAAGACTTCGCAGCGTGTCTGCTTTTGCATCGACACCCTGGCGGCCAGCTCACACCGTTCTCAGTCATGAGACTTCCGGCGTGTCTGCCTTTGCACTGATCCCCGGGCGGCTAGATCACACTGTTCTCGGTCATGACATCCCCGGCGCGTCTGCCTTTTGCACTGATCCCTGGGCGGCCAGCTTGCACTGTTTTCGGTCATCAAACTTCCCGAAGCAACCGCATTCGAGTTCGACTCTAATGCGATTTCCTTTCAGCCAAACGACGGCCCGCCAGATTCCGGGCCGATCTAAAGCTTCAGAGGCGGTTTGGAAGTGTCAACACCAAGGATGGCCGCTCTAGATGGCCGGGCGCCAATGGACTCGCCCCAGCCGCTGGCGGTAGGAACACTTTCTCTAACCGTGAAACCGGCGGTGCTCATCCCAGCTGTAAGTAGAATGAAAACTATACCCAAATCGTTTGAGCCTCCTATAACATTTAATCTACTAGGCACCCCAGTGGCTCATCTTTTAGATACAAGTGCAAACATATCGTTTATTGGGGATGCTATATTTGCGGAATTTAACAAGAAAAAGATGATATCTCCGGTCAGGAAACGTAAAATTGCATGTAGCGTCGGGGTTAGTACTGACTGCCACCGGCTCAGTGGGGTTACGAATTTTCTTTCGTGACAGAAAACGAAGACAATATTTCGTGTACCTCCTTGGAATGCCAGTGCCGATCAACCTTTGTCGGAATTTTATTGCGGCGGAGCGGGTTTCACTATACTTTGCCCGAGCTGGAGATTGGTAGGTATGCGAAACGGAATTAGCGTCGTGTACCAGACGGCAGGATTGTATTCGCGGAAAAACGTTTCTGTTTAACTTTACCGGACAGGTGTCTTTACTTCAAAGCAGTGTGCTCATAGCTGTGCAAAACCGTTTCTGTGAAAACAAACCAAAAGAAGCAGCTCGAACAGCTGCTTGAGCCGTTCTCGTCGATGTTCACAGAAGGACCTAGAAAAACTTAAATACTGCGGCACCGGATTGAAACCAAGGATGCACCACCCTGGAGATTTTATGCGAGACCTATTAGTGCACATGTGCACACAAGCGCCGACGTTTGGGTACGGTGCTTGCAGAAATGATCGTAAAAAGCGCTTGGACCTCGCAGGTGGTTCTAGCCCCAAATAAGGACGGTAGAGCCAGGCTTTGTGTGGAATATAGGCGAATAAATAAAGTGTAAATCAGAGACAGTTAGCTTTTCCCTAGTATTTCCTCGGTGATGTATGCCCTTGGGAACGCGACTGTCTTCACAACCCTACACCGCAGCCGTGGATTTCTTCAAATCGAAGTTCATCCGGCTGATGTAAAGAAGACTGCACACATTTGCCACAGGGGGTTGTTCGAATTCGCTCGCCTTCCCTTTGGTTTGTCCAACTCTCCCGCCAGTTTTCAACGCATAATGGACGTTGTCCTCGGTGACGCGAAGTAGGTGTTTGCGACGGCATACATAGATGGCGCAGGTGTTGTTTTCATGAACGTTAGAGGAGCATCTCGCGCAACCCCGGACCATACTCGAACGAATGCCCCAGGCCTAACTTACAATCCATTTAGATAAACTTGAGATGGCCTCGCCCCTAATCAACCTTCTAGGTTTTGTTGTAGACGGCACGCTGCGCCCGAATGAAGATAAGTTGCGTGCAATAATGGAGTAGCCACCCCTCACTACGTCAAAAATCTGCAGAGGTATCTAGAAATTATTGTGTTTTATAAAATTTCATTGCGCTACGCGCCGAGATAACAAAACCTCTAAACTGATTGCTTCGCAAAGAAAAAAACGACAACGAATTGTGTATATGGCACAGCAGCAAACCGCATCGGCGTGTTTTTCAAGGGCTGTGACTGAAAACGCCTGTCTAAATCTGCCCGACATGAATCGTCCGTTCATCTTGCAGACCGACGCAAGCGATTACGGACTGGGAGCCGATCTTCTGCAGAAACATGACAGCGTTCTTCATCAGTTTTACGCAAACCGGAGCGGAGCGAAACTACTTAACAACAGAAAAAGAGTGTCTTATTAATATTGTTGCGCTTAAGAAATTTGACATCTGCTTTGACGGTGCTCCGTTTGCATCCCTACTGACCACATGGCTCTCTCGTCGCTCAAAGGGCACAAAGAGCTGGTCTGAAAAATAAATCTTTAGCTGCGTTCGGAGTTTCATTTCTGTCCGCCCTTTTTTTCGACTCGATAAAGGCTTAGTATGTCTCTCCTTAAACAGCTTGCCTGCCTATTTGCTTTAAGTTCAATCATAGTCGTGCCCTCTTCGCTTTTTTTTTTTTTCGAGGAAAGAGGAAGTAGGCGTGCTCTTGTGTACGCAGTTGGACAGGCGTCGTTCTTGGGCGGGGCCGCTGCTATTCGTGCCGCGCCAGGGCCGTATGTTGTATTTAATTTCGAGTGCCTCGTGCCAGACACGTAGCGGGCTGCGACGCAACTCCCATTATCAGACCCACCACAGCCGCATCGATATAG